>VWZV01016535.1:97986-110084 GCA_013397155.1 Irena cyanogastra
TGCCCTGTGCCACCCTGGCAAAGCCTGTCCCCCGTGCCCTGTGCCACCCTGGAAAAGCCTGTCCCATGCCCTGTGCCACCCTGGCAAAGCCTGTACCCCGTGCCCTGTGCCACCCTGGCAAAGCCTGTCCCTTGCCCTGTGCCACCCTGGCAAAGCCTGTCCCCCGTGCCCTGTGCCACCCCAAAGCCTGCAGGGCTCAGAGCCCAGGGGAGCCCCCTGAGAGGCAGCAAGGAGCAGCAGTCAGAAAAAGAGCCAGATTCAGGGTGAAGGTCCTTGGGCTTCACAAAGTGAGCTAACACAACCTCAGAACTTCTGTTGAACCAAGGCTTAGATGTGTTTTTAAGCCCTGCTGGTTGCACCTAGGAAGAGGAGACAGTCAGGTGATCTCAGTTTGTGGCAAGAAAGCCAAAGGAAAGGAAGTCCATAATCCTTGCACACACTAAAAAAACTTCTGCTGTCTTTAGGAAAGAGGCCACATTCTCAGGAGTCCTGTTTTTTTCTCCATTGGTGCTAAAGGCACAAACCAGTGCAGCACATTCAAAATCCAGCATCAGTTTATTTTTCCAGGGCAGCTTTCTCTGCAGCATTCATCCCCAAAAAACCCCATCTCCAGAATAAGAGTTGTACATATAATGGCTGTATAATTTGTTAAATCTCAATGTCTGTACCTTCCAAATTTTTAAAATCATCCCCTATTGTTTTGTTTATTTTCTTTAATTTACTTTTTTAGTAACAACTCAATTTTGGAATGTAAACAGTGTGTCAAAGCAAAAGCTAGAATACTTGAGAAAAATGATTCAGCTTATCCAAAGCAAACGTCTCCAGTTTTTCTCCCAAAGTATTTGCTGAATATCATCTGAATTCACAGAAAGCTTCAGATCTGCTGAAAATGCTATTGGGTTTGGGACTATTTTAAAAAATAAAACTTTGCATTCACTGAAAGCAACTTCCCATTATGAGATTGGCTCTACTGTGAGATGGATTCTAAAATCATGAGATGTTAAATAACAAAAGTGAGACTCTTTAGTCCCCTGGCCTGTAAGCCTTGCCTAGTCCCTCAGCTCATCTGTGCAAGCTAATCTTTGCTACTCTGCAGTACAGAAACTTATTTTTTCTTTTAAATGAAACTGAGAATGTTATGTAATTGAATGACTCCAGCATCAAATATTGTGATACAATCTCAATTTGGGAGACTTGCAATTGCAGATGTCTTAGGGCTAAAACCTATCATTTCCCTGAGTCTGGACTGATTGTGTAGAATTACTGTGGGCTTTCCTCAGCACAGCAGATGGTGGAGGCTCAAGGGAATCAGTTCCAGGTCCCTGATTCTCCCTCCCATCCATGCCCTATTCTACATCAAACAGTCCATTATTTTGCCACTGGCAAGGAAAATGCCCCATTCTCCTGCAGGATGCTCACCTCATACTCCGAGGAGACACAGAGGAGCAGAATGCAAGGGCCACGTTCTCCTGCAGATGCTCACCCCAGCCTTCCTGGCCTTGCAGAAATTGGCTGGGGTCAACCTGCAAGCAAAATCAGATGCTTGCCCTTCCCACCCCTGTGTGGCACAGACACACTGGAATCACAGGCAGCAGCCCACCTGAGGTGACAGCAGGGGCTGAGAGACCACCCAATTACCCCAGAAGGATGGCAAAACTGAGGAGAACTCCAGATTCACAGAATTGTGAAACCTCTGGGGCCCAGTGCAAGGCTAATTGCCTACTTTAGGTCTTTGAGTGCAATTACCAGCACTAATGGTTATGGGGACAGGTTCCAAGCAAGCATATTTAAAACTCAGAACTGGAGGGTTTGGGATAATGCTAAAGCCAAGCAGATGATCTTTATAAAAGAAGAAAACAAAACTGTGATTACACCAGTGCCACACTTGCCTGATATTATAAATTATGTGGAAGTTATACCAGGACACACAATACTGAGAGGGAACAATCTGGATTTTTTTTTTTTTGCAAATGCTGTCGGTGGTTGATATCCAGACATTGGTCATTAGATCTAGTTTTATTGCAGCCATAAAAGAAGTGAGTCAACAGCTTAGTCACATCAGGCAGGATATGCTTCAAGCACAGCCTGAATGAAAGAATGAAGTTAAACACTGAGAAATACAAGGTAATTAGAAAAAGAACCTAATAGTTTCTTCCCTAAACCAGCACGAGGTAACGTGCAGGACACTCTTCCAGCCAGACTGCACAGCACCCTGCAAGGCAGCAGGGTATGGCTTTAAGGGAAATAAGCTGGGCTTATCAGCATGTCTATCAGGAGAGCAGTTTATTAGCTATCACCACAGTACAGGTCTTCTGGCTTTCAAGTGTATCAGGTATCTTCATCTTGTAAGAGAAATGCAAAGAAAGATGTGAAATCTGGTTCTTGTCCTACATCTGCTGCCTGCTGACTCCATTTGTGCAGATTATCTAAGGACTGAAGGCAGATTCTGCCAGTGGAAAGGCTGGAGAATAAATAAGAGAAACAGGTCAGCAGGCTCTGGTAGATTCAACATGCCACACGGGTCAGGAGTGACCTTTCAAGAGTGATCCAGAAGAGAGTCTGGTGGATACCTCAGACCATTATTTATTATTTTAAACTGAAGTAGTGGCTAAGCACTGTGCCTGCAGGAAGATAAGAGAAAGATGCAGTGAGTGGGACAGGAAGAGAGGAAGGCAGGAAACTTCTGCAGGTAAGTCAAAATTATCATGTCACTGCAGGACTAGAAATAAATCTTTCACAGACAGCATGGCAGATTTATACCACTCTAGGCTTCACTCCAGGAGGCTGGAAAGTTGGAGGGAGTTTTTCAGAGTGTAGTTTTATTTCAATGTGGGTGCAAGACAAAAACTCAACACTGAACAAGTTTAATGACACTATATTCTCAAGGGAAACATGAAATATATATAGACATGGTCACATATGCCTCCTATCTGATGGCTAGGACTAGCATTTTCTGTTGCAATAGAGATCATGACTGGCACTGGGGTTTTGTGAGCAATACACAATGATGAGAGCAGGGGACTCTGGATCCACTCCTGAACCCCTGGAGGCCATCCAAAGGCCAATGTTTCTGTAAGCATTAACAAGGTCTTTGCACAGATGGGTTGCAGTATGTGCAAAAACGGATATTAACTTCTCCTTTGGGATCCACAGATGCAAAGGATCTGTGAGGAAGGATCAATATGGGTAAAAGTGAATATGCCCCCAGAGGACAGGGAATGAAATGGGTTTTGCTTGTAAGAGACAAGGTACATGGATAAAACCACCAAAGCAGCTAAATTTTACACTTACAGACACCTCCTGGCCTGATTCACTGCTGTTTGGTGATTCACTGTCAGTTTGATGCTGGAATGGCTTGGTGGGAACCAGAGGAGTGCATGGGTACAAAATCTCTTCAAAGAAGTGTCCAGTGAGTGCTGCTGTGCTGGGAGCTGCACCTGGGTGAGGCAGGGGAGGAATCACCTACAGGAGGAGCCTTCCCCTAAACACACACACAGCCAAAAGCTCCCAGCAGAGGGGCAGCCTCCTCGGGCTCCCAGCACAGATTGTCTCGGGCACACAGCCAGGCACTCCTGCAGGCACAGGACACAGCAGCACCCTCCCCAGGGCTGCCCTGCCCGGGTTCTCTTGGTGCCAGTGGGACACACACACACAACACTGCTCCACCTTGCTGTCAAAGCATCCTCCAGCCAGGGGAACATCCTTCCTATGGACTGGGAGGAGGTGAGGGCAGCTGCTGCAGTTCTGCTTGATTCTGCTGTGTCCTCAGTGTGCAATTACCCAAAACACAAAGTCATAAGACACAATTTACAATCCCTGCAGCTTTTTGGCATCCCACTGTATTGGCTTACAGATAGAATTGGTAGTAGGATGCAGCAGATAGAGACAGCACTCTAATTACAGATTTACATTAAGAGGAAGGTTTAAAAGCTAATAGGACATTATTAGAATAATGATCCCTAGATGTTCTCCCAGCTGAACATCTGCCATTACTAATTAAAAACAAATTAAACTCAACCTGTTCAACGAGAAATCAATATTTACAGAAACTAGATACCACCCTAATGTTAGACATGGTGCTGACCTACAAGTCCCTTCCCACATGCCACACCAAATCAAGGATCTCAAAACCCACATTGGTTATAAATCAGAGCCTGTGCAAAAACCATCTTTGTAAAACTGACTCAGAAATTTGACTTATGTACAGCCTGTCTCGTTCATTAATCAGCTGCCCAGCAGTTTTAAATGGTTGCCTCATGAAATGATAGCTTACCCACTTTCTCAGACTGGGGTGTCATTTTTCCAAAAGCAGGTTAGAAATTGCATTTCGAGTGGCAGGTGAAAATAATCTTGCAGCCTCTGTCTCCTCGGTTTGCATCCCTGATTCTATTGAACAGAGTGTCATTTTGAGAACAGAATCTGCATCAATCTCACTACAGGGCAACGTAAGAGTCAGTCCTGGAAGTGAAGGCATACAGTTACAGACAGAAAACAATTAGGCAGAAAAATTACAATAGCAAATAGCTTTGAAATCCATTAGCTACCTCAAACTGCAAAACAAGTGCTTATTTCATTGCACAGCCATCACAAAACACTACAAATCCCTGAAAATGGGGAAACACTCAGCTGTCTGTTCCAAAATGTATTCTAAGATCTACCACCAATATCGTGCAAGAGAAGTTTGAAAATATGTGGGCTCCTTGCTAGCACAGCACCCATCAATGTCTGCCTGCACAGGAACTTAACAAAATTAACAGGGGCTCATCAGCTGGCCCAGGACACTGGCTGGTGCTAAGGGAAAAAAAATGAAAGGGTTAAAATCCTCTTATGATTTGCCTTTCTCTTCTCACATAAACTCAAATCTATTAAAAATATTAAAGCCAAGTCTGACTCTGGAATTTAATTTTGCCATTGATCTGACAAAGCCCTTGCGTATCAACCTTGAGGAGCATGTGCACAACGATCAGCTTGAGGCCTCAAGACTGGAACTGCTGGCCACTGACAGCTTCCACAGGCAAAGATCAGTGGCCCCTTTGGAAAATACTGTTCCTTTTGTGTCTGGAAGAAAAGCTCTGTGGTCAGTAAGTGCTCTCGTGTTCCCAGGCCAACAGCAGTGGAAGAGAAGAGTCAACGGCAGAGGAGTCTCTGCTTTTATAGCAGTGCCCAAGTTGGACTTCAGGGGCCAATAGCAAGCACTGCATGACCCTGCATTTCTGATTCCATAGGCTGTATTATTGGAGACTTCTGTGTTTGCAGTGTGGGAGCAATAAAGAGCAAAGGCAAGAAATAAAGAGCCTCCGGGTGCTGACATAAAATTAAATCCTGACTTCTCTTTCAAGTTCAAGGTAGGAAAATCACAGCTGTATGTCTTTGTCAAAAGTGTGCCCAAGCACTAATATCATCAAGGACAGAAACTTTTACCATGTAATCTTACCACACACTGTATATCATCCAGAGCCTTTGTGGGCTTGGATGTAAAATAAACTACTAACCCTCTTTAAAGCATGCCAGCAAGCAGGATTTGGCCCCATTTAAGTAACTTTAGATTACCGATGCCTGATCCCCAGGGAGACCAAAACTCCCTTCAGGGCAATATCAGATTAGAGCAGAAACAGTTGTTGGCCTCTAGGAAACTGCAAAAAATTTTTTGTTCAAATCCACAGGGATTTTTGCAAGGCCTGCTGAGCCAGTTTAAAGAAGGGAAAACATCTGAGAACCCTGCAATAATATTCTCTGCAGTTTTCTAAACCCCAGATCCTGCTCATCCCACTCAGTGAAGCAATCTGACTGAAGTCAGTGGAAGCAGTGCCCCCCTAGCAGCCAGGCTCTCTGCAGCTCTGCTGCTGCACAGAGATTTGCTCCATGGTCTCAGTTGAGTTGAGCCACATCAGGTGTTTGCAGTCACATCCCTCTCCCTACCCATACTGACAAGTTCAATTTTGTCAGTTTGCTTTCCACCCCTTTTTTCCCCTTCCTTTCTTCAATGATGTGTTCCAACATTTTTTCCCTCCCGCCACAGACAGAGGCAGGTGAACTGCAGAATAAACATAAAGATATCAGAGCACTGCACCTGCCTGTAAAATGACATGAATTTAATCAAAACCATTTCTAGTCTCAGGCCTCAGGCACGAGTGGTCTTGTTGCTCTTCCCCTGGGCAACTGCTGGTGGTGCCTCTCGTGTAGGCTTGGCCATAGGTTTGACATCAGCAGCAAGCACTAAGCTGAGCTGTAGGGGGATTGTATTATTTGATTTCTGATTATGTAGAGCTCCCTTCCTTTTGTGCTCTCACTGACCTCATGGATTACAGTAAAGCTGTGGCTAACCCCAGACTGATTCTGCTTATGCCTCACTTATGCCAAAGTAAATCAAGAGAAATCATGGCACAGTTGGTGGAACTACACGAGAGTAAGGCTGGATATAAAGCTCATTAACATTTTTAATGGGCCTACTTTTTGATTAAGCAGTTACTCTTTTTACCTAGAACAATAAGAACAAAAATTCAACCCTGAAGGAGGACAATATGTGTCCACGGACAGACAAATTACTCTTGCTGAAAATTCAAAATAGGATTTTTTTTTATATCAAGGAAATAAAACCAAATTAATAGTGGCTTTTATAACCCCTTAAAGCATCCACCTGCAGGGATTTTTGCTGTATCTGCTAAGTGTGGTACCTAAAAATACCCACAATACCTAGAAAGTGAGAAAAAACTCAGTCTTTTCTTCTGATCATTTTATAATGGTTACATCTAATTCAAAGTGTATCAGACAAGAAAAGCGGAGTTCAAGGGAGCCAGAACCTTTAATCTACTTAATTAATAGGGGGGCAGCATGGGAAAGCTTTATGTAAAACGAGACAGTAATCTTATTCTGCACAGGCTGGCTGCTCATTTGGTGGACGGGCAGAAGTTAACAAGGGGCCTTGCAATCTATTTAATTGGCTAAAAAATCAGAGTCTGCATCCGCTTCTTTTCCATGGAGCCTCACTCCCTTATGCCTCCTAGAGAAAACGGAGGTGATGCTGCAGGAGTTCCTTCATTCCCAGCAGAGGGAACGGAATTCCCGGCTGGCCGCGCTCGGCACTCGCGCAGCTGCGGCGCTGCAGGGCTGCAGGGCTGCAAGGGTGCTGCTGTGCATGCCCGTGACAGGCACGGCCGTGCCAGAGCCACCCCTCCTGACAAGACACTCTCTGTAGGAGCCGTGTCACCAGCCAGTGACAACTGTGCCACGCAGGAGCCACTCCAGCCCATGAACAGCAGCATTGATGTGGCTGGTGCTTGCTGCGCTCCAGCAGCACAAAAGCACCAACAAGTAAATATGGGCAGGATTATGGATGTTCTTAAAGGAAAGCTCCAAATCCAAATTATGTAGCTTATTCTGAGACACGCAGGGCAGATTTAATCACACCAGCCAAACGTGGCATTTGCATAGGAAACCCTAAACTTCAGAACACAGTACTTAACTTTGTGACTTGATCCTGAAATGAGGCCTAATGAGGTTTAGCATGGCAAATAGTAATGCGTTGTAATGTTGTAATAATACCTTATTTTTTTTCAATAATTAACAAAAATTATTGGCACAATGATTTTAAAATAAGAGAGAATCTAAACTGTTTTCACCCTTCTTCTTAGTATTCACAGGGTGCTCAGTAATGGGGTAAGGAAGTGTCACCTCCATTTTTCAGCATTCCACTGCGAGGTCTGTGCATGCCACACCATTTGTACAGTTAAACCACTTGGAATTTCCAGCCCAAGCAAACTTGAACATTAAAGTACTTTCTAATCCAACTTTTTAAAATCACAGTAAAGGAAATGCAGAGTCTGTGTCGTGAATTTCATGAGTTTTCTTTTCACCTTGGGAAGAGGATAAATTAGCCTCCATCTTCAAAAATACTTGTCAAGTAGTTACATTTTAATCCTAATTTATTTGTGCCTTAACCCAGCAAAGAATTTAAGCATATGCTTATGCTAAAGATATGAATCAGCCCAGTAACTCCATAGGTAAGCATCATACAAGCTCCTTTTGGATCCTTTTCACTTTCTTGTCTTCCAGAAAGAGTTTGACTTCTATTGTGTGTAACAGATTCATTTTATCTGAAACACCACCTATATGCTGACTATTGCAAAAATAGCACTAATTTGTCATAACCACTGCAGACTGGACAGGTCAAATGAGTTTATCTCAGTGCACATTTCTATCAGATGTTTTCAATGTAACCTGAAAAAGAGTACAATGGAGAACCAGGTGTATCATCTACCAATTAAACACAAACAAAACACACTTTGTTTTGTAACTCTTCTTTAAAACAACAGATGTTAGGTTAAATCTCATGTTCAGGCATTCATCACATCTGGTTTCTGTTCCCTTGGAAAATGTACCCACGATAGAGCTCAAATTAATTACAAAGAGATTTGTCAGTTGAAACCTAAAAGGGAGTTCAGGGAATAAACATTTAATTCTAGAAGGAAATAATTGGTGTTTAAAAGCTTTAAACTTGTTTTCAGTAGGTTCACATAGGAAAAGCTCCATTACAGACAGTGTTTGAGACCTGCTGTAACCTTCATGGTGTCTCCAAGGAGACATGAGGCCAGAGGAAGAGGAGATGAAGAGAAGCCTACAGGGCTGTGGAGCCTGAGGGTGCAGGCTGTGGACCTGCAGCACAAGCTGCAGAAGCCATGAGGCACCCACAGCCTTCCCTGGCAACAAGAAACACTTCTGACCTTAAAAATGAATAAATCTTCTCTATTCTCTCGTAAAACTGGAGCCTGGCAATGCACAGGCACTGAGGAGGCCCTTGTAAAGAACTTCCATAATCGCCTTTTTTTACTTTATTGGCTTTTATGAGAACATAGAAAGGTCTCCCTCACCTTCCAAGTCTGGAGAGACCTGCAGAATGCTATTGATAAAGACAGCTCTTTAACTCAAAAGGAGTAGAATTTGACTCGATTACCCTGCATCTTAACAGTACAGAAAGATAAAAATACTGCTTTGAAGAAAAGGGTTTCATTGCAGCAAAATTACACACATCTAATAAGGAATAATCTAAGACTTGTCATTCCTATAGGCATCATTTTCTCTGTAGCAGCTCCAAGTTTAATTCCTGCAAGGTAAGAGAGCCTCCACCAGGCCCTAAACCAGTCCTCTTGCCAATGTCCCTGGCCTCTGGTAACTGCTAACACACATATTTTTGGCCAAATGACACCTCTTCCTTTGAGAGACCTCTCTACCCTCACACAGCCTCTCATTTACACACTCCACACGCTGCCCTTCCAGTTCCACCTTTGCTGGCTTCCAGGCGTGTTACTCACACCAGTGTGTGGCAACAACACAACATTTGGTTCTTCCTGACTCCCCCAGCAAATGCATTTGTCTCCTGAAGTCACCAGTGCTTTGTTCCACAGCCCAGGTGCATGGGGGTGTGTGTGACTAACTTGTCACTCCATCCTCCTGCCCCCAGGATCACTCTCTAGCTGCTTAGGAAGGCTCATTTCCTCAGAAAAAAAGTAAAGCAAACCAAGTTCAAGTGCCTGTGGAATTTTGAAGTGAAGCACATCCACCTGTTATTGTTATGTAGCATGCCATGATAACAATAAACTGCTCTTAGCAGAAGAATAAACATCATTCACTCTCTAAGCATGTGGCTGTTTAGGAGGTGAGCTCCAGGAACTGTTCTCCTCAAGGCTCCAGAGGCATCTGCCTGTTCCTTCAGCACAGAGCTGTGCCCTCCTCACCGTGGCCCTGATGTCACACAGAAATGTCATTCCTTTAGAAAACAGCAAGAAGTTTAAAAATAAACAGCTGTAAGTAGAAGCAAGCATTGTGGTTAGTTTTGAATTGGCTTTATTGACATTTCTGTCTGGGGTTCTGTTACTGCACAACTCAGACAGCAGAACAGCCAAATTCATTTCGTTTGAGCCAAAAGTGGTTTGAAGTTGTTTGAAGGACAAAAGCCCCTCCAAATACCATTTACACACAGAACACAAGAGCAATCTTCACCTTTACCTTGGGCCCTTAAATCTGATATATTACAAAGTATTTCAGTAATTTTACTTCAGTGAAGGAAAAGTAAATCAGATGTGAAAACCCAGTTCATCCTGCTTTAGAAGCTCCTGGTGCAGCAAGGCAGAAAAGTTCCTCAAGAAGCTTCAGTTAAGCCAGCTGAGGTCTGAGGAGCAGATTTACTTTCTGTGGCCTCTCCATTTGCAGGGCAGGAGAGAGGGAACTGTTAGTGAATGTGAACAAATTTCCCAGTTTTCCTCTTCTTACAGTAGGAATGTGTCACGTGCATCAGAGCCTCCTGTGAGGCTCTGCTGAGAGCTCCAGATGGGAAGAGAGGAGAAGATTCTTACTACCATCAGCTCTCCTCAGCACATGAGCAGCTACCTGAGCTGTGCCCTGGAGACAACTCCAGCTCTGAGGAAACATATGCTTCTATCACAGAAATGGCCCTCTCCAGGGAAGTCCTATTGCTCAGGATGTTCAAAACTGGGCCAGACTTAAAAGTGCCAGCAGCACAGGAAATACAGAAAATAGATGGTAGAGGTTCTTCCTTTGCCTCCAGCTTCTTGTGGCATGTCACTGTTGTTATCTGGAAAGTTGAGAAACTCACAGTGCTGCAAACTGGATGTGGCACTTTTTAACCATCCCTTGCTCCACTGCCATCCCCTTCTTTTGTGTTTTGTTTTGCTGATGAGCTTCACTTAGCTTCGAAATAGTGAGTCACGTTCCAGCCCTGCTGATGTACTTACTCCCCCCAAGAAAGGGCTCCAGGAAAAATCACTTCTCTTTCAGGAGGCAATAAAAGATCTCTTTCCTCCTCAGGTCTGTTGCAGAAACAAGAGAAGAACTTAAAAGAGAGAAAACAAAAAAATAAAAGGGTTCAATAGCTGGGGGAAAAAACAGACAAAGCTGAATTCACAGGACTTTGTGCTATATAATCACCCCCACATACACTGCTGTATACACTTCTGCTGGTTGTTCGAATGAATGCTTTAGAAAAAACTCTTTTCAAAAGGAATACATCCACATAAAAGCTGTACCACCAGACTCTAACTTACCTTCATGAAGACATCCACTGAAAAAGCAGAGAAAAAACATATTTTTTCCAGCATGTTTAACCTAGGAGGGTAGACAGCAGTTTCAGTACTGTTCAAAAAGACCTATTAGGTATTTCAGCATGCGAATAATCTTTCTGACTCTTTGAGCAAAGTACTCAAGTCCTCGCAAGACCAGAGCCTTATTTGCTCCTGCTGGTGTTTCCAAACAGAAGCTAAACTCCTTTTCAAACAAGACCATGGAAATCCAAAGGTGCAGAAGTCCTTACTTAGTCACCTGATGCTCCACCATTATCCATCCTAAGCACCCAGATGTTTTCAGAGAGTAAGGATCACATCTTTATTTACTTCTGTAAGCCACCTACTGTATCTCGCGTGCATCCCATCAGACACCTCCTTGTCCAGCCTCACATGCACTGCACACGTACATCCCTCTTGGCTTTTCCTGGCAGCCTCAGAAACCCAGGGGTTCTTCCAACACACAGTGCTGGTCTGTGGGGCTCAACCCAACACACTTTGGGTGAAAACACATCTTGTTTTCTGCTTAATAGGCATGCACTGTAATGAAACATCTATTTTATCACTAAACCATGACCTCCTGGACATCTCAATGTACTCACACCTGAGCAGCCCTCTCAGCAGCACAAAGGACAGAGCTCAATCACCCTGACGTAACAAGCCTAACTAAATCCTTTGTTAGTTACACCTGGGACTGTGTACTGACCTACACAAGCCTTAAGGAATGGGTGAAGAAGGTTTTCAAAATACTGATTTCCCCTCAGCATTGTCCTGCGGGAGCCGATCACGAGGGTGTCCCTGCTGGAACTTGCTACGTGTCCCCGCTGGAGCACGGCAGTGTCCCCGCTGGAGCACGGCAGTGTCCCCGCCGGCCAGCCTCCCAGCACTGCGGGGACAAGAGGGGGACAGTGCAATATTAACCGGGCTCTGCGTTTCGATGCCGCAGGTACAAACGCCCACGGCTGGACGAGCCCCAGCCGGCGTGAAGCACAACCCGGGGCTGCAGCCGGGCACGCCGCTGACAGC
>VWZV01016535.1:110522-170622 GCA_013397155.1 Irena cyanogastra
CCGGACAGCAGCATGTCCCCGCCAGCAGCATGCCCTAGACAGCCGGACAGCAGCATGTCCCCGCCAGCAGCATGCCCTAGACAGCCGGACAGCAGCATCCCCCTGCCAGCAGCATGTCCCGGACAGCCGGACTGCAGCATCTCCTCGCCCGGCGCGCTGCCATCCCGGCGCTGCCTCCCTCGCCGGGGTTTGTCCCTGACTGCCCTCGCCCTCCCCACTGGCTTCGGGCACCCTGACTTCGAACTTGGCATACAGAGCCAGCTTGTCGTGAAGTTCGTGCCGCTGTCGTTTTGGCCATGTGAGTGGCAGAGCGGTGCCCGGGCGGCCGGGTCCCCACCGATCGCCCGCGCCGGCAGCGGGCACAAGTGTAGCTGCCGAGTTTTTCTGCTGCAAATCCCCACCCGACTCCGTGGGGCAGGGCTGGCTTTAGGAAGCGACGCGCCACCACTACGGAACTTGACTGGGGAAGGAGCGCGCTGTCAGGAGCTTAGCAGACAGTTGTCATACTCGTGAGCCTGTCCCTGTGGCTGGTGCAGCAGGACAGGAGGTAGAAAGTCCAGTGTGGAGGTCAGTGCGCTGCAAAGGCAATGGCAATGCTGACACTGAGACCCCTGAATACAGGTACAGGGCTCGGAAGAAAGTCCCAGCTGACAGGTGCCAGTGTCCAGAGTGTATAATCCTGAGCAAAATTTCCTACTTGAAAAGGAGACAAAGACATTCTAGAGATGCTTGGAACAAGAAAAGCTAGAGACAGCATACATGAGGAAGGAGAGGATGTCCCAAGCTTGGATGTGAGCACCTGTGAGGCAGCACTGCCAGCACACAGCCCCAAACGTGCAGGTGCCACACGAGCACATCGGCAGTGCTGTCTCAGCCGAGACAGGGACTCAGCAGCTGCTTCCTCCCGGAGGGGGCTGCCTGTGCTGCCGGGGAGATGCCTCGGCAGGAATCACCGAGGGGAGCTCTGTGGTTACGGTGGGCAGAGCTGCCATCCCAGCACGGCTTGGGTGGGCAAACTGCATGGCTTGCTCACTGGCTTAACACCTCCAGCCTGACAGTGACTTGGAGTGATCCCAAGGACAGGTAGAATGAGTTGGGAAAAAGTTCTGATGCATCAAGGTGAATTGGTATTTTAGGGGTGTGATAAAGGAGAGTTTGGTTGTGTCTGTGTAGAGCTACACATTTTAAGTGCCATGTGGAATGGCAAGCAGCAATGATAGGTAATAGTCTATAGTTTCTAAATGTTTGTTTGCCTTAATTCCTTCTTCAAGCAATTATTTCATAGAAAAAAATTTAATCAGACATAAAGAGAAGCCTGCCTCTGAGCAGCATGCATGCAATTACCAATCTCCGTATGAATCTATGTGCTTTGTGTTGTTTTGGTTTGAGGGGTTTTTTTTTCCAATCTCTGGCATAAAATTAAAATTTGCTGATTGGCTAATAGTTCAGAGAACTGGAAAGTTAAGTCCTGTATTTATCCACAGAGGATGCAGAGCACAGGCAAGTATCTGTGCTCCAAAACAGTGATGAGTCTCAGCCCTGACCTGAAGAGACCCAGCCAGCAGGGATAGGAGGTAGTTTCCTCTTTACTGATTCCTTAGGGGCTGCTTAGATGTCCATAGCAATGACAGGCTCTGATTTCAGCACCAGTCCCCTAGGAACTGAGCAAGACCCTCTCAGGATTATCAGGTGGAGAAGTTGTCATGAAGCACTCTGTGGCTAAGCTTGCCTTTGTATCTCTCTGAAACGAGGGAAAGTCTTGTGTGGAGAGACAAGAAAAATCATTTAATGACCATTCTGCACATACTTGCAGCAGCTCCCTGAGCATACTGCATTGTAATTACAGACCTAACACTGTCATTCTAAGAACATGGTTCAAATCAGACATGGTCCAAATTAGCATTTCTCAAGGGATTTCTCTGATGTCTCAAGACATCAGCTGATTAGAGCAGTGGCACCAGTGCCAGTGCTTAACAGAACTAGCCAAAGCATGTGGTGGTGCAGCAGTGCTGAGTTCAGTTAAAAAAAGCTTTTCATGTTTTAATTTGAAGCTGCTCTTCAGTTTTTTAACATTAGAAATTTCTAAAGGACACAGACTTTATTGGCTGTTAGAAAAAGAGTCCTGAACTAGGTCCTTAATTAGCTCTGTGTGATGCCAAGAATTTAAGAGAAGCCCTGTCTAGGATGTGTCCTCCAATACAGCACTAGTGCAGTGTTTTGCTGAAATAGAAAGAGTTAACTCCTTGCCACAAATCTTGGAGAAAGACTGAGGAGAAGAGAAGCCAGTTAACTGTTTCTACCTTTCCTGCTGTACTGTCTGAAGGCAATTTCACTAACTCAACAACTCCACGTTGAGGCCAAGTGCTGCCAGGCCTGGCAGTGTGTGCAGCAGAAGCATCCTCTGCCTCCTGCCCCTGTGTAAACCAGGCACCCCAGCAGACCCTGTTCTCAGCAGTGCCTCCTTCTCCCTCTCTGTTCAATCAGGCACCAGAAAGCCTGTAAAAAGCAGAGAGGAGAGAGAGCAAAGTGAACTCCCTTCAGCCCTGCTCTGGCAGTAGCACACAGAGGTGGGGGCAGGCTGCACCCACAGAGCCACCACTGCACACTGGCCCTGCAGGGCTGGGACTGCACCCGAGGTGGCTGCAGCTCTGCCAGGGGTCATCGTGCCTTCAGACAGCTGGGCCAGGGCGCTGCTTCTTTTCCCTCTAAGCAGAGGCTGGTAAGACAGAGACAGATTTTTGAAACTTGTTTTGAGTGCAGGTGTGCAAGGGAGTCCCGCAGGTACGCGGTGCAGGAGTGGGGTGTCTCAGGAGCAGGCTGAGGGAGCCAGGAGAAAATGCCAGTGCAAGCACAAGGCAGAGGCACTGCAAGTGGGGTCCTCTCCCATTTAGAGGGGAAGGTTTCTCACTTATGGAGCTGTTCTGCAGCCCCTGCTCTATTAACCCTATACTCCCCTTGTCTGTCAGAGAGAACTGCTGAAGCACCTGCAGTTAGCTGGGAGGCAAGAGAAGGGCTGGAAAAAGTCTTAATAGAAGTGTTTCTTGCTTTAGTGAGAGAAAATGCTAGAGAAGGGATGGTGTTGGATGTGGGGGAGGGAATAAATTTCTCTGATTCAGTCCAAGAGGGGGCTGGTAAAGGTGAGAAAGCAAAGATCAACAGGTACCACTCTCAGTCTGTCCTGCTGTCAGTGAGAGCTGCACAAAGCAGCTGCACCAAAGAGCTCCCTCTGTGATGGGGCCACTGAACACAACCAAGAAGGTCAGGCACAGGAGCAGCACTGCTTGCTGCAGACACCTGGCTTTGACCTTGATTCCTGCTTCATGAGAAGGAGCAGCAGCAACAGAGTTGCCTTGCATGCAGTCACTTTTCCCATCAGGAATAGAGTGTATCGCTGCTGAGAGGACAGAGCAGCATTTCCCAGATCAGGGTCTGGCCTGATCCAAGTTCCCAGGGCTCATCTTATCCTAACAGTGTGAGAGGCAGAATGAAGTCTGGCTTTCTTAGCCAGTCCCAGTGGGATTGCTGGTTCCATTTTGCTCCCGTCAGTTGCCTACCTTGGGAGTGCCTTGGCTCTGGGGATCATTGCATCCCAGTGACACAAAGCACAGCACCTTTACAGCATCCAGGAGGCAACAGACTCACAGCAATACCCCAGGGAAGTGCCACTTCCAACATCAGGAGCCTGGTCCACAACTGTTTCTTTTATTTGTGCTTTAGGCTTTTGCATTAAACTGGTCACACTGATCTAAATGTCGATTCAGGACTTCACAAGCTTGAGAAAGCAGCCTGGGCATGCTTGGATGCTCCCAGCTGGAAGGTGTGAACAGGTAGTATTCATGTCAGACCTGCTGCTGAACAAGGTGACGTGGAGATGGGGACAACCTGGGTCATTCAAAGCCCAGCCAAGCACAGAGTGCGTTCACAGGGCTCCATGTGGAGGGAGAGAAGCTGCAGTCCTGACCTGGAGGAAGGTGTCAGCTCAGCAGGAGTGCCTAACTGGTTTAACACTCTGTGAAGAGACAGACACACGTTATGGACCTTGCCCTAGCAGACTGGCTGTCCTTGCACAGCAAGGCAGATGCTTCCTAGGGTGTTGGATTGACACATGGGTGCACTGTGCCCGTGCAAGCTGTGGTATAGCCAAAGGCAAGCCAAAAAGATGGAGACCTGATCCTTCTGGAGCCTTCTCTCTGTGTAAAGTTTGGAATAAGGAGGCTGTCTGGGAGATGTGCATGCCTGGGCCATCATCCTGGCAAGGCAGGTACAGTTGGTGGCCTGAGCAGCCCTGACCAAGAGACCACCAGCACGCAGCAGCCCAGCTGTGCTCCTCTGCTCCTCGGCTGTGTGGGCAGCCAGACCTGGAGGGCATTGCTGTCCCTGTGCCCACAGCTGTGACCCTCTGGGTACCACGAGCAGTCAGGGGGACAGGTAGCAGTGTTTGTTGGTGACTCAGGTGGCGTGTAGTAGCAGTAAATGCCAAAGCAGGCAGAGGCAGGTGCACACAGAGCACACAGAGCACATAGCACTGTAGAGGTGTCACCATCGTTTTGGATCCTTGCCATCTGCTGCCTAGTATATTCTTCTGCAATCACAGTACAGGCTTCTGATTAAAGAGACCATTTCCAACACCTGGATAAATAGCCTTTCTCATAGCAGCATACCTGAAAAATAGAAGTGCTGAAGGAGGATCCGAAAATATGAGTGGGAGAGTTGTTACAATGTAGAGTTATGACCTTGAAAAAACAGCACACTTCTGCTGCCTCTCATTAGTGAATAAGAACCAAACCCTCCTGAGACCTGATTCAACCACCCTTTTTACTCAAAGGCCATTTATTCTCTGACTTAAAATCTGAATTGGACGCAAGGCCAGTACATTGCATCCTACTAAAAAGGGGACAAATAGGTTGCCAGAACTTTAGCTTGGCTATTGGAGCAACTGAAGGGCACTACAGCTCATTTACAGTAGCAGTACTGGACAGAGGGGAACAAAACTGCTGCTAACATGCTTAAAATGAGTCATTTCCTATTGTAAAATGAATGCTTGTTCTTTGGGAGAGAAAAACCATTATGAAAAATAATAGATTCATTCTGTTCCTGCACAGAACTGGTGATAGCAAGGTGTGCAGATGGGAGTGATTTAGTTTGGTCAGTACATATGGAGCCTGTAGCTGCTAAAATCTTGCAGCCTGAAAGACAGCATGTGTCTGAATCCATGCTAATGCATGGATTGTGGAGAAGTTGATTGTACATTTCTGGATGCCACTAAGAGTGCAATTGCTAACTTTGGATTTCTTCTGCCACGTCAGTAGGAAGCAACACTGTCAGGGTTGTAATGATAATGAGGTGCCATATTTGGGAGGCTCAGCAGACTATGAAGTGCACAACCTTGCATGGCAGGCTGCTAAAATGGATTGGAAAGGAAAAACTCCAAAGTACATTTTTCCTTGAAATGACAGCGACACAAAAGAGAGAGCACAGCCAGTTTTCACGGTAGGTGGGTAATGCAGAGCCCCCAGTTGTTGAGAAAACATTCAGAAGCACTAGGCAGTCTGATATCCTGCTGTTCTTCATCCACCCCCTTAGTTAGTTCTCTCCTCCTCATCCTCTTTCTGCTCCCTTCTGTAAAATGGGGGTGAATCAGCAGAAACAGCCAGCAGAAGCCCTTTAACCCTCACGTCACAATTAGGTGCAGGCAAACAAACACCTGGAGATGTCCTGGTGGGCTGTGTGCTCTGCTGTCACCCACCAAGGGCAGAGCAACCCCTGGCCACAAAAGCTTCCACCTTCTGTTTCAGGTGGTCTTTTTGAGCCTGTAATCTCTTTTTTGTTAGCTTTCAGACATCAGAAAAGGAAACAAAGCCAAAATTAACTCCTTGAGCACAGGAGGCCTTATACACAAATCAGTTTTCATTTTGCAGAATACAGATATGTACTTACAGATACTAAAACCTGATGTCTGGAGTGCCCTTGGTGCTGTTCTTGGACTGACTTCATGGGAGAAGATGGTATTGGGACCATCATGTGGTTTTGTAGAGAGAGGGAAGTGCAGGCAGCCAAGCAGGACCAGAATTAGCAGCACAGGAGATGACCAAAAAGAATTTATCCCTTTATCCATGGAAGAAGAGAGAAGCTTGCCTGTTATAACACTGAAATCTTCTCTTCTACCACCTGAAACAAAGTCCCTGCAATCTACAGTCATTAATCCTCTCCATCTTTTCCATCATATGGAGTGTTGCCTGCATGGACAGGTGCTCTAGAGATTGCTTTTGGTCTCAGGACAAATCACCTGTCAGTCAGTTACATCAGACTGGGATATTTCTCACCTATTTGTTCACCCCAAGTGTGTTTTCTTCAGTGTCCTGCCTAGCACACCAAAGAGTGATATATCTAGTGGGGATGCAGTATATTCTCTGTGGGGGAATAAAGCCAAACTGCAGTGGTTTTACAAAGTCTGTAATTTCCTGCACACTGTGTAAAATTGGCGTAGTCTCTGAGAAAGCTTGGCCATGGGGTTTGCAAGCATGAGCTCCTATTGCATTACCTAATGCTTTAGGAAGACATAAAGACTGGTTTATTTTAGCAAAACCACAATCAAAGGTAAAATCCTCTTAATTATTCATGTTCAGTAAAGAATTCATGGCAGTGCCCTTATGAAATCACATCCTCTCTCCATCCCAGTCATCCCATGAAACACCTTTGGCACCTGCCTCAGTACTTTGGCATTGGGTATCAAAGGGGTAGAATGGTTTTGTCACCCTGAAGCTCAAGTTACTCAGCTTGAGACCCCTTACACTACACTGACAGCCCACATTTAGAAGCCACAGCCACCTGCCAAATGAGACACCCAAACTGCCTTGAAAATCCCTGTCTGTCCAGAAATGCTGCATGAATAACCAAATTCCTTTTGTGATTTCTGCATCATTTTGCAGATCATTTTTTCTGTTCCCAGCACCAGTTTCCATCAGAAAGCTGTACTGCTCTAGTAGCAAGATGCAAGGCTAGACTTTGAGATGTGCATTTAAGACATTTTTATCCTTGTGTGGGTACCTCTAAATAAGGCTTTGGAGTGGCAGCAGGAATGTCTGGGATTTGTTAGAGACTTTCTGCTCTGTGGGTCCACCTCAGGAAAGGTGGACAAGGAGGGTGAAGATGGCAAGAGGAGAACCAGCTCCCTGTCACATTTACACACCTGTGGCCCCAGAGAGCCCAAACCAGACCTACCCACATGCTAGCCCAGTGTTCCTTCTGGGCCATTCTCATACTGCAGAAATAGCCCTATTTTATACAGACTGCTCCAGAAAAACTCCCGTGGTCCAGGAAAGCCAAAAGCAGCACAGTGCAATGCCACCTTTCTGCCAGACAAGCTGCTGCACTCCAGCCTCGGTGGCTGGCAAGGCTCAGAGGCAGAATCAGCCACTGGCAGCTCCGTGCCACTGCTGGGTCTGTGCCCTCCAGCTGTGAGGAAGTGCTTGTGCTGGACTGAAATCCTGCTCTGGCCTCTGTGACCCACTGATGGCTAATGCCAGCTGCAGAGCAGAGTGCCTCATTCTCTGCATCCTTCCCCAGAGCCATCTCAGCTAATAAATGCTGTCAGTGAGAAAAACGGCCCCAGAGGCCAGATTTCATTGTCAGAATCTGGCCTCTGGCACTGACAGTCTCATTCACTTGTGACTTGTCAGCACAGGGCCGTGCTGTGTTTTCCCTGGCATTACCAACCCGGGCTCCTGCACATGGGAGGGAGTTTGGGCTGTCCTGGGCAGGAGCTTGGGCATCCTCCACCTCCAGGTTCTCTTCCACCCTCAGAACTGGCATGGTCTGTCCCTCACGTGGGATTTTCTAAGCACAAGCCACACGAGGGCCTTCCTGCAAGATGTGAAATCTCCTCCAGTAGCAAGCCTGCATCTGTGCCTGCCATAGTTTTATGATGCTCTTTTTTTTTTTTGTTTTTGCACATATTCCCTCTCCATTCCCTAGGAGATGATGCAGGCACTAGCAGAAGGGGCTGACAGCTCTTCCCTCGTGGGGGTGCCTTGCTGTGTGCTGTTTGACAGCACTCAGACAGCTGAACAACAAATAAACCCATTTATTTTCAAAAATCAATCCTCACAGGAACTCCCTGGGAAGAAAAAACTTGTATTGCACTAATTATATTCTATAAAGTATCCCATTATGCTTCACAACAGTTTAAGGAAGGAACTGAGGATATAATAATAAAAGAGAGGAACAAACTGAAGCACTGTTCAGTCTGTCCCCATCTGCTCTAGGGCTGAGTTTGATCTATATTGCTTGTAAGAGGAAAATGTGGACCTACCCTATCCTTCTTTAAGGGCAAACAGCATCCAGAGGTCATTTAAAAAGATCACATAGCCAGCTATAGCAAACATAAGCTGTATTTACAACATAATGTAGCCAACATAATGTATTTACATTGCCACAGTATTCTTGTGGTTTTTTTGTTAGTAACTTCTGTTATGTAGCACCTTTGTCAGAAATCACCCATTGTCATCAGCTTCTCCAGAGAGCTCCCACACAAAATAAGGGCTGCATGCCATCCTCATCTCCAGCCTGGTAACTACTGGTGGGCAGCTGTGTTAGGAACCTTGGTCAGATCTGCCTGCTGGACACAGTACGTGTTTACATTTGAATATTGCCTCCTAGCTTAGAGGAAATCACCCATTCCCATCAAGCCAGAACATCCCTTTTCCTCATCGCTTATTTGTAGCATATTGTACTTACATTCCTGGAGTTCTTAAATCTGAGAAGGAGGTGCTACTAACATTTTTTCTGAGGCAGCTTAAAATTTCCCATTTGTGAGCTATCTCTCTGTGCCAGTCAGGTGACTGCTGCTAAGCCTGCAGAGAAGTTTCACACATTACACAATACTTTGTGGCGATCCTAGCAACAACTGTGTTGGGTAAAAGGTGCCCATTATATTCATTATATTCCACGACCTAATGTTTATCACGCTCAGTGAGCAACACTCGTGGCTACTTCATTTAGGTAGTTTATAAAGCTGAACTGCTGAACTACAGAACCAGCCTTGTTCCCAATGCAGGGAGCTGCTGCTTGTGTTGTAAAGGCCACTTGACTGCACAGGGCTGCTGTGTACGTGCAAACTGCTCTCAATTAAAAAACAAACAAACAAAACAAAAACTAAACCACAAATAAAGCCCAGAACTATGCCTATTTCTTCTTTAGACAGATACAATCGCTCCTGCTTAAGCTCACGTGCAGTGAAGATAGTCACTGAAAGGAGCTCTTCAAATCCCCTGCAAAGGCTGTGTTTAGACACTATTTGAGTGATGACTGTAGTCCATGAAATGTGCCCTTAGGGCACAGGCACTGCTCTGAGGCACAGAGAACTGCCCAGGCTCTGCAGCCGAGGCAGCACAGCTTTGGTATGGGAAGTAAACCCAAACCCACCCAGGAACCAAAGTTACTCCTAAAGGAAGATCCCTCTCAGACACAAAGGACCTCCAGTGGCATGACTTTTGTGCTGCAGTTTGTACTCAGCAGCTGATGAAGTCAGAAGAGATGTCAAAGGAGGGATGTAAGTGTCCTGTGATGAAGCCTGGCTGAGTTAGAGGGTTGCCTTGTTTTGAGCAGCCTGGAACAAAGGTGTTGGGGTGTCAGAGACCTTTGGGTGCTGTGTCTCAATGTCTCATGTCCTCATGCCTGGAGGGAGAGAATTGAGACTGCCATTTTGTACAGTTGTGTCTAATCATCTGCCAGCAGCACCTCAAGGCTTCAGCCAGCCAGTCCCCAATCAAGCCCTGGTTCTCAAAGAGATATTTATAAATTCAGAATACTGCACTGCAGCAAGTGATGCTGGCATAAATTCCCATCTGTCATCCCCTAATCATCTCCCAGCACAGTGATCAATCTCTTTCAAATTCAGATGATCTTAACCACTTAGTATCTGGAAAAAAACAGTGCAAGAAATGGGCAGTGTACCATGCAGGACAGTCTAGGAGTGCTGACCTATCCAGCAGTTGTATGTAGCTCCACCTACATGACAGCAGAGACAGATATTTTTATATCTCCATCATCATCATCATCTCTGCCATAGCTCTCATCACAGACTGCCATGCTAGTGCAAGAATTAGTGTCAGCAAGGTTAAAATATGGTCACAAATACTCTTCTATCACCTTTGACCCCCTGTGGGTAATTTTTGCCCACAGGAGAGCAGGACACTGAGGAGACACTCAGGAGTTACTGAGGGACTGCCACGAGGACACAGCTGGTCACACAGAGTGGTGTGCCCACCCACTTCCCATTTTACCCAGTTTTAGATACTGTTTGAGGACACACCAAGGACCAACTTAACACTGGCTAGGAAATGGATGAAGGACTGAGGCATCCAGAGCTCAGCTACACTTTCCCAAACAGTGCAGCAGGAAGAATAACCACAGACCCTGTGCTAAGACATGGGCAGCTAAGACATGCTGGCAACTTTCTGCTGCCCCCCAGTACGTATCTGTTTTCACAAAGTAAATGGTGTTACTATATTTCATATCATCCAGCAAAGAAAAAGCTCTATATGATCCCAGGGAAAGCATTTCCAATACAAAATACAGTAACCCTTGCAGAAAAAAAACTGGGTAGATCTCATGTATACTTTTGTCAGATCAATTTTCTAATCTGGCTCACCAAGCAAGGCTCACTGGCCTTAGATGAATAACTTGCATTTCAGCATTGTGCTGTGGCTGGGAACGCCGAGAGAGGCAGGGGCAAAGGGTACAAGGGCTGCTCATAAATCTGCTCCTGTAGCAAACCAGAGTGGGGCTAGAACCAAGCAGCAGGAGGCCTGCAGTAGATAGAAAGTGTGGGGAGCAGGGCTGCTGTGCCTGAGCACAGCCTGGCTTCAGCCTCCCTGCAGGAGCTGCTCTGGCACTCAGGGCAGAGTTACCAGCAGGGACCAATGCCTTCAGACATCCCCCTTGCTGCTCACTGGCTCCAGCTGCTGCCACTGGGATGAGTCAAATCCAGAGGATTTAAAGGCAAGATGCACCCCGGGGGTCACATCCCATATCTGTGAAGCTCAGCCAGTCAGCCTGGCTGGCCAAAACCAGCAGTGGCTGCAGAGCCATGATAAACACTCCAGCTCGAGGATTTCCTTGACAGTACATCACTCACTGCACCTCCAGGGCTCATCAGCAGGCACAGCAGAGGCATTTCTAAGCAAGTAAGTGAAAAATGACACAGCAGTTCTGGCTGTATCACCTCCTGTCTCCCACGTCTGAGCTGAAATCAATGCAGTTGCATTCACGTTAATGGAGGACAGAATTGGGAAAATTCCCCTGAAGGCAATTTGAGACAGTACCATTGGAAACATCGTGCTGCTGCTTTTTTTTTTTAATATAGGGAAAGAGTCAGTTGATTGTCATGTTTGGTTTAGGTTTTTTCCAAGATACAAAATTAATACATTCAGTTAACACAAAAATAGGTGAGGGCTGTTAGTCAAGATCATTCACTCTGCTGCAGTTCATTTCCCTGGTGGCAGAAATCTGCTCCCAGACAGCAGGCTTTGAAGGCATTCATGAAGGAGGAAGTTTTTTCAGTGCCAAGGAAAACAGTTTTTAAAAAAACAAACATTTTCAGCTGTAGGACTTGTCCTAGGTTGTCATTACCTTTATGTTACCAACTTCCTTTTTCTCTGGTTTAAAGGAAACTTTACAATTATTGTTGATTTGTTTTGGGAAATCCATCAAAGCTGGCAGAAATGTTTGAAGCACTGAACGCACAGAAGAGGTGATTTACAGAACTTGGGAAAGTATCAACTGCAAACATTTGGCAGTCACTCGTACAGTAAACCAGATCTCTGATTTTTAAGCACTTCCTGAGATATTCTAGCCAAGTGATACCAGCCTCTGATGGGAACAGTCTTGTCTGTCTCATTCTAGCCAAAGTGATAGTAGGAATAATAGGAATTTCTTTTTTTTCCAATTCAAGACTACACAGTAAGTTCTAGTAAACAAGAGGAAGTAGTTACAATTTGGCTACATCTTAGTGCTCCAGCAAATCTCTCAAGTACTACAAGGGCTGTTTATATCCACTACCCTTCTCATTCGTCCCTTGTTATATGAAAAAGTGAAAAAAGCAAGGTGGGAAATGAGAATAAATGTGTGAGTGAGCTTTTTTTCTCCTGCTGCCACTCCCTTTGTGTGCACAGACAGGGTTAGGGTTAGGAGTCCCAGCACCCACTGCTCAGGGGCTGGATTCCACAGCTGAGAGCAGGGCCACATGCTCCTGTCATTGCCACAGCTTCTCTGAGGGACACTGGGGTGTTTTCCTTTTGGTTTCTTTAATAAGGTGGTCATGTTGTCAAGTGCTCAGAAAAGCTAATGTTACATCTTAATAGCCTCTGCGTTTCTTTCTCCACAGCAAACATCTTGACAGTCATCATCCTCTCCCAGCTTGTAGCTCGCAGGCAGAAGTCCTCCTATAATTACCTTCTAGCTCTAGCTGCTGCTGACATCCTGGTTCTCTTCTTCATCGTCTTTGTTGACTTCCTCATGGAAGACTTCATCTTAAACAAACAGATGCCTCAGGTACTGGACAAGATAATCGAGGTGTTGGAGTTTTCCTCCATCCACACGTCGATCTGGATCACGGTGCCGCTGACCATCGACAGGTACATCGCCGTGTGCCACCCCCTCAGGTACCACACCGTCTCCTACCCCGCCCGCACCCGCAGGGTCATCGGCAGCGTCTACGTCACCTGCTTTGTCACCAGCATCCCCTACTACTGGTGGCCCAACATTTGGATCGAAGACTACATCAGCACGTCCATGCACCACGTGCTCATCTGGGTCCACTGCTTCACGGTGTACTTGGTGCCCTGCTCGATCTTCTTCATCCTGAACTCCATCATCGTGTACAAGCTGCGGCGCAAGAGCAATTTCCGCCTGCGGGGGTACTCCACAGGGAAAACAACTGCCATCCTGTTTACTATAACTTCTATTTTTGCCATACTGTGGGCGCCAAGAATAATCATGATATTGTATCACCTCTACGTGTCTCCTATAAACAACAGCTGGGTGGTCCATATTGTGTCGGACATTGCCAATATGCTGGCACTGCTGAACACTGCGATTAATTTCTTCCTCTACTGTTTTATTAGCAAAAGATTTCGCACAATGGCAGCTGCCACATTGAAAGCCTTCTTTAAGTGTCAGAAGCAACCTGTGCAATTCTATACAAACCATAACTTTTCCATAACAAGCAGCCCTTGGATTTCCCCGGCCAACTCTCACTGCATCAAAATGCTTGTTTACCAGTATGATAAGAATGGGAAGCCTATAAAAATATCACCATGAAAAGGCCAATAGTTGGAGTTCCTGGGTGCAAGTTCTTTTCAAGTGGTTACATCTTCAGGATGTAATTTTCTGAAATGGCTGTTTTGAAGAGAGGTCATTTGATTTCATTTCCCTGGGTGGCCAGGGGCAGATCAGACTGTCGGGAGGAAACAGGAGCACAAGTGAGAAGGCAAACACCTCCATCTCTTATACAGCATTTTGAATATGCTCTAGAGTTCAAGTCTTAGGGTTTAGTCACACTCAAATGTTTTGCATCCCAACACCAGTGCAATCCAAAGTCGTCAGAAGGGCAAAGCCACAGCAGTGTTTAATCACAGTCTTTGAAAACACAACAAAACCTTACTTGACCATCAGTTTGCTATCGAGAAAGTAAACAGATGCTTTTGTGTACTGTGGAAGGTGCCATTTCTGGAGCGCGCACTTGCCAAAAATTTTGTGTTGATTCTGGCATGAAATGCACCACACACAGTTGTGCTGTCAAGACCTCCTTGCAGGAGGCAGCCTGTGAGACACAAATGGTGACAAGCCTGGTTTTGGCTCATTTGAACAAGGCTGAGGACCAATGCAGTACCTGTCGCAGCCTTGGCATGGAAAGCAATCCTGCAAGCTGCCAATATTTGTGTGTTTTAAGTTGTTATTTAAGAATGTGACTGAGACAGGGGAGCTTGAGGGAGGGAGAGAGGGATGTTTCTAGAGCCAAGAACAAAAGCAGCATCTTTCCCCAACTATTTCAGTCATGGTGTCTGAGGATTTTCAAGGGTGAAACCAAGTCCTGCCTAAAGCAGAGCTCTCACCAAAGCTGCTCCTGTGAGCAGTGATCAGAGCCTTCAAGTTCCTTAATCAATAGAGATTCTCAGTTATCCCCCATGCTTGGGCCTTTAGGCATTAACATATAAAAACCTCAACTTCAGATTTTCTCCTGATGGATGATGCCGTCCTATTGCAGATTTGCCATTTAGTTGTTAAAAAAAAAACTGTGAAAGAAATTCATTAAATACCCAATAACAGTAATAACATTTAAGCCTTAGTTAAAGCTGACCTAAGTATTTCACTTATTTAAAGGAGGTTAGCTTCTCTTCCTTCACACTCAAAAACCAGCATCCCATCAATGCTGAGTGTAGAAAATAAGAGATTTACATGGAAGGCTGAGAATGCATTTCTTATAATTTCTTTCCCTTTCAGATTTTGGCATGTGGTCTCTTGGAGCCAGATGCCACAACCTCTTTATTCAGTGGGCCCTTACTAGAGGCTCACTGGTGTGAGGGCAGTGAAGGTGTGTGATGAACACCAGCCCAGCGTGGCCAGGGCACACAGCAGCTCCTCAGGAGTTGCAGGGCAGTGGTGCCTTGGTGTGTTTGTGCCTGTGCCCACCTCCAGGGCCAGCAGGGAGCTCGTGGTGCATCAGGAACTAGCACAGAGAGGTCCTCTGAGGAGAGATCCAGTCAGTCCTGCTATGGGTGAAAACATCTCTCTAAAACACCTGGCTGGCTCAGCTTTGGTGCAAATCCCCTAAGAAATGCCAAATGAGGTCCTGCTGAGGACAAGAGCCTGGCTCCCTCCTGCCACAGAGGTCGTGTTTGCACAGTGCCTGGTAGGCACAGCCTGCCAGAGCCAGCCCCACCAAAGCCGAGCTCCCCTCCCCAGCAGGGGATGGCAGCAGGAGGCTCAGGCCATGGAAACCAGGCCCCCAGGCAAAGGCAGGGAGGGGGTTCTCCAGAGGGATCTGTGCTGCCCAGGGCCCTCCCAGTGCCAGAGCTGCTCAGCGATTCCCTGTGAGGTGCTGAGGCACCCCAGGGACCACACAGGCCAGAGCAAGGAGAGGGAAATGGGGGCAGAGAGCAAAAGCTGACCCTTTCCACCCTCCCCCACCAAAGGGATGGCATCCATTCAAACGTCCCCAAAGAGAAATGAGGAGCTGCTCAGTCTGTTGGCTGTTCACCCTTGTGATCTCAAAGCTTCACCCTTGCAATAATAAAGTGTAAACGGGATGCTCAGCCTTGCTGTATTTGTCATGACAAGGTTAAAATTGCTCCCTTTATAATGTTTTACAGAAAATCAGTTTTGTGGCCATCCTCCCTGTCCCTCTCTCAGAAACCTCCCCCTGGTCTCTGTCAGTTGATAGTAACCAAAGTTACCTTATGGAAAAGGTACTGTATGTTTCATTTTGGAAAAACACTGTATTTATAACTTATTTTTATTCTACATTTGTTATGAGGAATGCTTGTCTGAGTTAAATGTGAATGAGTCTGAAGTGCAATATCTATATAGATAAGTGGTTCATTTTTGAGAATGTATCTATTGAAAAAATACTTATTTATACAAGAAGTTCACTATTCTACTTAATATAATAGTAACCTTAAAGAAAATAGTGAATGTTTAGGGCTTTTATTTATTAAAAAAATCAGTTAAGTGCATGGCATATGCTGCCATTCACATGCTGTGACTTATTAATTTTTTTAACAATGTTTATCCTGCAAACTGTCAGTGTCATCTGATTTTTGCTGTCCTGACAACGTACTTTTGTAAATTACCGTATTTAAAAACAAAACAAAAATATTTCTGCGTATTTTTTCCCCTACGAAAAATAACGCATTAAATTCTTGTAACTTATTTGGAAAAACTCACAGTTGTTTTCCATACCCTTTTAGAAATGACAAGGTGCAATTTTCACGTACAGTGGATTGATCATTTCTGATAATTCAGGGCTTTAAAAGCTTGCTGCCAAAGCCCTCTGAAGTCAAAGGGAAGGCTGCTAGTGGGTTTTGTGGTTGGTTTTTCCAATCCCCATCATTTTAGGAGGGCTTTGGATCAAGCTGGAGCTTGTTAGCAAACATCCAAAGCCTTCTTAGAGTCCAGTGTGGATAATAAAGCCTTGGCTTTTTAGTCTGCCATATGGGAGCTGCTGTTGATAATACTTGCCTTATTTTTGGTTGTGTGAAGCATCTTGCAATGACTGTTGCTAACTAGCCATTGTCTTGCTGTATTATTTGTATCTCCTAATTTTCCAATAGTAAAAACTTAACCAAGCACATATAGTGTCATTATTTAGGGAAAAAGTATACTGGAGACAAAACCATCTTTGTTGTGGAGATGGTCTTTTGTACTCTAATTTATATTTCAAATATCTACAATTAAAAAAATAAGCTGTGAATGGACAGTTTTACAATTATAGGTATACGTTCTTGAAGACCACAGCTAGGAACAAAACACTTTTTAGATGAGTTGCTGGTATATAAAATTATGGTTCCTATTACCTATTTAAATTGTGAATATTGATATTTTCATAAGTAGGCAATATATTGTGTTTGACAAACTTGTTTGTATTATAATAAATTATGGTGCATAACTTACTACTGTGTTTGGAGCTGTTGTTTGATTTATGGATTCTTATTATGTACTTCTGATTTATAGATACTTATGATACACTACAAATAAGAGATAGAAAGTGGATTCTCAACCTCAGCAGGTTGAAGAATGCATGTGGAAGAAACTCAACATTTTTTCAAATGAACATGAATAACACTGCAGATTTCATAGCCCAGGCAAATGTAAAACTGTGTGGGATCAAGCTCCTCATTTCTCTGGAGAAGTAAAAGGACATGAAAAGGACAAAAAAATACTAAAACTAAGCAGAGAATAGAGAAAATCTTGACCAGAAAATTTCAAGAGGTCAGAAGAGCTCAAGAGACCAGAAACTGTGGGGACCATGCAGGCAATGCTTGACAGATTTCCCTGCTGTAAAAGGCGTGGGAACAGGTTTTAAAATACAGCTTCATTCTAAAATACAGAGACAAATGAGGAGGAAAGAGACAAATACATTGTCTTTTCATTCTAAAATACAGAGACAAATGAGGAGGAAAGAGACAAATACATTGTCTTTTCATTCTAAAATACAGAGACAAATGAGGGGGAAAGAGACAAATACATTGTCTTTTCATTCTAAAATACAGAGACAAATGAGGAGAAAGGGGCACTGTCACACTTGATGGAGCTGATCAGAGTTGTTCCTTAAGGAAGGAGCCGGGGGTCTGCCTGTCTTGATACTTTCATTGACAGCTGTGGCATGAGAAGTACTGATGAAGTGTACAGGTTATAAAAATGGAATTATACTGCTGGCAGAGGACTGAAGGACAGGTATTTCATGTGAGAATCAGATGACCTTGCAGATTGTAGTGATAAGAATAGGATGAATTCAACAATAACAAACACAAGGTTCTCCACTTGTCTGCCTGTAACAATACATTTGCTATAAAACCTTGGTTTCAGTCAGAAACAACCAAGAACGCAGCTGTGCCAGCTGGGCTTGAATGACAATGAGTCACCAACACAAAGCAGCTGAGAAAAATCCCAGAATGTAATCACAGACACTTCCAACAATACAGCACAGTATTAATTGCATTTTACAAGACTTCATGTGCTATGTGCATATGTATATAAATGGATAAATAGCAGTGCAGAAAAACTGCATGAAACTGAGCCGGAACAAAAATAAGCAGTTATGAATTTTCCTCAGGTAAAATTGTCCTGGAAGTTAGAAGACATTCTAACTACCAAAGCAGGGAGGCTCAGCAAAAGCCTTGCTAGCAGCCCAGATCTCCCCACTGGTATTAAAGGAGCCTGGTGGGTTCAGGCACAGAATTAGGAGGCAAGGCAGGTGGCAAAACACACTGGGACCGTGCTTCCTTGGAGCTGGCAGGTCCCTAGCTCAGCTCGAAGGACAGCAGAGGTGTCCATTCCTCCCATCTCATGTGAGGGGCAGCACAGGAACCATGAGAGCCAGCAGCTTCTCAGAGCAATTCCTGCAGTGAGGCACAATTCCCCCAGCAGCTCTCACAGGTGGGACCGCTCCAACACAACTGGACTCACACCAGCTTCTGCCTCAGCTTTCAGTTCTTTAAACACCTCTTTAAGCCCACCAAAAAGAGGAGAATTTTAAAAAGCAGCCTCATACAGTTCTGAACAATTAAATAATATCCCTACTCTTTTCAGGCTGGGGCTGGATTTGCAGCATGCATTTCTGAGAGCATGCAATTAATTCCCAGGAGTTGCCAGACACACTAAGGGGGTTGAAAGCCTTTTGTAATAAATAGGCATCAAAAATGAATTTACTATTAGCTTCCTATAGGGAACCAAATTCACATAAATAGTTATTACAATTACAAAATTGTATCAAAAAATATCAAAGGCTCACGTTTTCCTGCCTTCCAACAGGCTAGAAATGCTGCTCCATCTGTTTCTCCCAATCTGCACCTTTTTCTAGCAGACTAAACGGGCAAGATGAACTGCAGGCAAAAGTGTAATATTGAATATTACAGCCTTACAGATGAATTTTTCTGCAGTAGAACATACTGAAGACCTTCAGCTGTGCATGGCTCAGCATTGGCTCATGCTGTACAGCAGCAACATGGAACAGCTCCTGGTCTGAGGATTTTGCAGAGATTTGTGGTGTCCAGCAGAGCCTTGTGCTCCAGCAGGTACATCAGGTGCAGGTTAGCCTTGGAAAGGGGTGGTGGGAAAGGGAATAATGTGGAACAGAAAGGGGCACACTGTGATGCTGTCCCTGCCATGGCAAGGAGAGAGACCCTGGGCTGGGTTCTGCTGCTTGAACCTGGCTCCAAGTGGGGCAGTGACCCCCAGAGATGGCACAGCCCTGCAGATAGACAATGACCCTCACACTCTCAAACAAAAAGCAGCAAAGGGTTAGTGTCACAGGAGGGAACAGCTTCTGGTGTTCTAAAACATCATTTCTCCCACCCTTCCAGTGTCACAGCACAGTGAGGCAGCCCATCCACAGGAGAAGTGCCCAGGCCCCTTCCTGTCCCTGCAGATCTGCCTTGCAGGTGGGATTTCCCTCATGACATGAAGATGACTGTCATGTAGAAAGTCCTCACCAGTCACTCCTCCCATCCAGCAGGGAGAAATTCATCTTGGCCACTGAAAATGCCCAAAGTGCAGCAGAGGGGACACATGCCATGGTCCCAAGTCGTGCATCATACAAATGAGGACAGTGAGCCCTGCCTCCACCAGCCACCCTGCCCACTTGGAAAAGGGCAAAGAATTCAAACAGTCAAGACTTCTCCCTCCTGGATTTTACAATGGAGTTTGCAGCCCAGCCTCAGGACAACCAGACTTCCCAACAACAGGATGGAGACACTCAGCCTTGTGAATTCAATCTCACCGTGAGCCTGGTGACGGGCAGTGGCTCCCAGCAGCACTGTCCTGGTCATTTGTCACAGTCACCTTTGGAAATGGAACTGATTCTGCTGCACTGAGCTCCCACAGGCTTCTGTCCTGCAGGTACAGACCTTCAGCACTGCCACATTTCTAGAATAAAAGTGTGAGTAAAAGACCAAATCTGAGATGTCATGTTCAGGAGGAAATTCATCAGCCTATGACTAGTGCTCATCTCAGGTCTTGGGCTAAAATCACACAGGGCTGCAGCCAAACAAAATTGTACATTTTAGCAAACATTGCTTAAAATGGTCTTTCGAAGAAATTCAGGAAAACGGACCTCTGCTGTGTTTTTATTTTAATAGGTCTCCCCACTCCCCCATATCCTTTAATGAAGAAAAACAGAGTACATACTGTGGAGGTTTTTCCTCCCTTTTCTTTCTTTTATCTACTTATGAGTTTCAGAAAAAGCAACCTAATTGAACTGTGGGCAGTTTTAAGGAAGGGATAACTGTGCCCAGTAACACAGGAGCAGAGGAACCATTTGTATTACCTCCTCTATTAAACTTTATTGCTGGGGTCAATTTAGACAGAGACACCCCAAGCCCCTGTCACTTGCTGTGCATCCTAAACAGGTCAGACAATGTCAGATAATTGCTTTGCTTGTGTTTAAGACAAGAAGTTCATCTTGGTGATGGTGAACCATGAGGTGCAACATGCCCCAGCTCCTCCAGGACCTTCTGCTCTCTCTGAGCTCTCAGCCCAGCTCCAGGCTCAAAAAATGGTCCCCTGTCCTCCTGTCCTTCCCCTGTGACCCCCACAGCCCAGCACCCCCCCTCACACCCCCTTTCCCTTTTCACAGACAGGCAGGGCTTCTCCACACTCTGTCCCTTTGTCCAGCCACTGCCTGGCAGGGACACTGCACAGGTTTGCTACATGGCAAGTGTGCATGGAGGGGAAAATGGGGAAGTTTGGGAGGTGCTGTTACAAGCAACCCCTTATCCCTAGACAGGAGAGCATCACACAGAGCCCAGGGGTGCAGAAGCCAAGACCAGAAGATACTACTGTTTTGATTTTAAATTGTTGATGTCAAATGAATCTTATTATCTACATCTCCCCAATGTGATCAGATAATCACTTTAAAAGAGCATCTGTTGGTATTTATCACCAGAGGTCATGTAGGGAAAATTAGCTGAAAGCTGCTTTATAGATTAAAACTGACTCAGATTGGAAAAGCACAAACTGAGTAAAGAGAACCAAGAACTATCCTGATACATAAAAACATCTGAAAGGAGTTCCCCCACAGCTGCAAGTGGACCAGGGGTGCATCGTCCCCCTGCAGAGCTCCACACACCAGGGGTGAGGACAGCGAGAAGCCCTGTGTGCACTGAGGGGGTGCAATGTGCCACCTGTGACCAAAGGTATCCCCAGCCCGGCTGAGCCAACCAGCAGGCACAACTGCAAGTCATCCAAAGCTGCATCCCAGAGATCTCCAGCAGACATCTGGCCACAGCTGGCTGCTTAATCAGCCGCCTGCAGGAAGAGCCGCACGCATAATAAACCAATTTTCATTTAAGCCCATCTTGCACTGGTGTGACCTTTTCCAGGAGTGCATTTGGGTGAACTCCAGCAATCGACAGCGCCGGAGCTCAGCAGCGTGCGGGGGCCCCGACAGCCCAGCCCGGCCGGGGGGCGGCAGGAGCGGAACGGGCTCGGTGTTTGTGCCTGCGGGAGCCGCTCGGGGACAGCGAGGGACACAGGCTCAGCATGCAGAGCCAGCACACGGAATGGGAGCTGCTGCGGCGGTGACTCAGAGGGGAGCGCCAACAGCCAAGGGAGGAAATGTGCAGTTTAATTAAACTGCTCGGAACTATCAAAGCGGGCAAAACAGAGGAGCGGCACAGGGCAGTCCAGGAGCAGAGGGCAGTGGCTGTCACCTCATACAGGAGCACATTAGTGTAAATAAAAGGCGGCCAAATCAAGAGCATCAGTGGGTCTCCGGAGGGAGGAATCCGGGAGGCACCAAGGCAAGGGTTAGGCCACTACAGAGTCATAGAATCATTTAGGCTGGAAAAGACCCTTAATCTCCTGGAGCCCAGCCATAGTGCAAAGCAGCAGAAAGGCCAGAGCTCCTGTGCTCACCACCTCAGAGGGGTGTACCAGGTCCCTGCAGACCACACAGGGGGACTCTCCTTCAAGGCCTGCCCCCACAACCCTCAGTCTTGTCCTAACTAGGGCCAGAGTGAGTAAGACAGCAACACTGTGGAGGAAAGCGCTGCTTCCAAGTTACATTGGTTTTGAGTGGCACCATTTTGGCAGCAGGGAGGAGGCTCCTGCAGCTGAGCCTCCCCTGCCCTGTCCCAAAGCAGCGGGGGCTGTCTGTGCAGGACACTGCCTGGCGAGAAGAGCACGCTAATTTTAATGGCTCTGTACAATCAGGACATTAACAGCAGCACTCAATAGAACCTCACACCTGCCAGCCTGTACCACCTACTGCACTGCAACCAGCAGACACGCTGCAAGGTACCCTAAGCATGGATGCAGCCACAAGCCAGCAGGCAAAGGCAGTGGCAGAGATGACAATCCATCAATGCTGCTAAAGTACACTAAACAAAACAAAACCATCCTCCACTCAGGGCTCTCTGCTCTACTTATCCTCTTACACCCTCATAAAGCAGCAAAGGGGAAATATCAGTATCTTCGTGGGGTTTTTAACAGCTGAGTTTGTCATCATTTTCCCCCACTCCATTAAAGTCTTGGGGAGATGTGTGAGGACAAGTTATCCTTCTCTGTGTGAGTCATCCCTGGCCCTGCTCACTTAGAGAGGTGTTTGATGGATATCAGGGTGAGAAAGCCCCAGATGGCAGAACATGCTGCCTTACCAGCACTCCCACTGTGCCCCTTCAGCAGTGCAGGACTCACCTGCAGAGACCCAGGATCAGACTCATGAGCATCAACAAATTGCAGGGCTCTGCTCCCATTGGAGCTGGGGTTAAATTCTAAGAGAGAGGCGAGTGAAGATATAGCTCAAGCAGCTCCACATGGTTTTGGAACCAGGTTTAAAGGATTTAAATGTTCCAGGAGATGAAAGTATTGACTACTAAATGGATTCAACAAAACTCATCCTCATATTCACAAGAGACTGAGCATTTAAAATCTACATTGCACACATTTGCTAGTGATTTTTCTGGAAAACAAACTATTACATTACAAGTTAAAAGACTTTGCTGTACTTTTTTTTTTTCTTTTGTTTTCTGAATGATTAAATTCAGGCTAGTTTTGGCCATATAGTCCTCCTGTCCCCAGGAGCCCATCAGACATCCTTCTTGGCTCATGAGCCACACACCTACCCATGGCCACACTGGGACCACAGCATGTTCCCTCCCATCCCTTTCTCTGATTATCAGTGGGTCACAAAGAGGAACACTGATCCCTTCCTTGTTAGTCAATAGTTTATGGCAGTCTGTATCAGACAGGGAAAATCCAGCTTTTGAATTCCTACAGGTGTTCTGACCTTGTCCTTCAGAGCAGGTTTTCACACCCTGAGCTCCCACCTGTACCTGGAGCCACACCAGCCTTCTGCAGCAAACAGCTCTGCTGACTCCAGGGGACCCTGAGAGCTTGGCAGCCTCTGACACAGCTCTCACATTATGGGGAAGCAGGTGGAGAAATGAGTGTTGCTGTGGGTTCTCAGACTGGCATACACCAGCCTCCTGATGGGTGGGAGTGCCACCACCCCCACCTCGCCTCCTGGCAAAGCCATTTCCTGCACCTGCAAAGCCCCAGCTCCATCAGGCAGCACTAGCACATTCCCAGTGGCCACAGGATGCTCATTGTGAGGTCTGTGACACAGCTCAGACACGCAGGGGCTCGGAAATGTGACCTGCTCGTGGCCAGTGAGCTCCCAGCTGAGCACCAGCTGATCAGAAGAAATGATATTGCAGAAACAGCTCGTCTGGATAAGCTTTTAAATCACATTGTGCTCACCAAGACAATTTTACAGTTCCTAAACCCAACCTCTCCCTGATGTAAATAAACAGCCAAGAGCTGAAGGCTGGGTGAGTGCAGAGTCAGACAAAGGACAGGCCAGTACCTGCAGGCACACGAGCACTTTGTGAATCCAGTTTATAATCAACTGGGCACACTGTTAAGGTTTGGCTGGCCAGGCTGGCCTCTCAGCAGGTACAGTGATTTGCTTCCTGACCTGGCAGTAAGATAGACAGCTGCTCTCCATGATGTGGGGATACTCCTCAGGATCACTGCCTGGATTCTTTTTTAATAAATATTTTGGTTTTAGAACATCATTGATGCAGAAATCTGCTGGAATGATTATTGCAAATAGACGATCCTACATTAAAGAGCCATTTTAAGGCCAATGCATGATTTCCAGAAGACCCCTGGCTCCCTCAGGAAACCACAATGTACACCCTGCATGCAGGGACAGCTGTACTCCAGCCAGTGTCACCTGACAAAGCTGTAACGAGCTGAAGGCGGCTCCATCAATAACACCAAATGCTGTCAGTGCCACATTTGGTCACTTGGGACAAGTTTCTGTTGCAAAGACACTTTATGTCATAGCTTCATCATAGAGGAAAAGCTCAAGTTTTTTCCAATGGTTTAAGGATTCAGCAACAAGAACCCTATATATTTCCAGGGAACATATTCCAACATCCAGCAATTTAGGTCATGCTGGCCTTATTATGCTGAGGACTTCTGCTCTGAGACAAGCAGCCAGCTCCAGAGGACAGGGCCCTAACACATCAAACCAGGTGATTAACACAGAGAGGCCAAGGGCTTTGTGCTACACTTTTTGTGCCAAATGCACTTGAAGGACTAATAAGAAACACTAAGAAGTCACAAATGGACAGGAGGCTACAAACTGTGGAAACAGAGCCAGGGCTGGGAGATCCAGGAGCCCAGGCCAGGGTGTACTTTCCACAATGGCTGTTAAGGCATTTTAGCCCTTTCTACCTCCTTGAAATCCCTGGGGGGATGGTGGGGAAGAACCACCTTGCAAGTCCTGAGCAAGCACACATTCAAGTGCAGAGAGACTGTGCTGGCATGTCCTGCAGCCCAGCACAAGCTGGGAGATCCACAAGCAGGCATGGGACATCTCAGCCACCAGCAGCAGAGCAGTGACACTGATGGCAGCTCTCAGCCTGGAGCGCATCCCAGACCTGGCACCTCACTCAGCTCCTGGGACACAGGCCACCAGATAGTCGTGTGATGACACTTCACCAGGCACTGTGATAACTTCACTGTCCTGGGAGCAGCCACAGGATGAGCAGGTAACCCCCACAGCTGCATTTCCTACCTGCCCAGCTGTGCTGCTCACCGCTGTGCTTGGGGTACATTGGGAAAGCTGGTGCTGCCACGTGCCCTGGCAGTGACTGCTGCAGCAGTGAAGCCCAACGTGAGGCAGTCAGGCTGCAGATCTGATCCTGCCCAGGGCTGCTGGAGCAGAGTGCTCCAGAGAGCCTCCAGATGTACTTCTGGCACTGCTTTATTGTATTTGCCAGGGACACCCCAGAAAACAGTATGCAGGCATTGTAGCTCTATGAAACTAGCTGCTAGGCACAAAGGGTTAACAGCTCATCTAGAAAGATTAATTTATGCCCAAAACCCCTTCTGTTGTCACTTACTGGGAGAAAAAAGTTAAGCACTGTAAAACGGGCAGCGATAATTGCATTTCCTTAGGGACGTGCCTGGCAGGAGGTCCCTGTCTGCCCCATGAAGTACGTGACCATGATACTGTCATTTTGACAGAATCAATGCATGCAGTCATTAATCTTACAAATTAAAAACCCATAAATCTCTGTTAAACCCACTGTCATTGATTAAGAATTACATTACCACAATACACAGAAGCCTTTTAATTTTGTTTTTCCTCCAAAATGAATAAACAGGTCTGTTCAGTTTATCTTCTCCTATGCTGGAGTGATAAAGGGCAAAGCCATTTCATGGCTATGCATCATTGTTTTGGAACAAAATCATACCTAAGAAGCTCAGGAAAGGGGGGAACGAAGAAGAAAAACAGTTTTCCAGGGATGTCATTTAGCCCAACTGCCTATTATTACTTCTCAGGAGTACCAAACACTGAGGCTTATTTGTCAAACCTTAAATCTTGTAAGTTTGGCTGATATACACCCTGTGAATAATCCAGCAGGTCTCCGCGTGAAAAACATAAGGACACTTGTTCTGTTGGATTTTTACCTTGTTGGCTGCATTTTTAATGCTCCTAGCCACTGGAAATAGCCCAGTTTGATCAGTTATCCAATGAATCGACCTTCCAAGGTAACAGATAATTACTTCTCATTACAGTAATGACACAATAATTCACATAAATGACTAGGAAATCCACTGCTTTCTTCTGATTTTTGACATCTGGGTGGTGCTCTAAAATGCAAAAGCAGATATGAGCTTCAGAATAGAGACAATTCAATTAGAGACAGGGATTGATGCTCTGATAATTCAGCACACAAATGCTCTGCTAGACCAGCCCGACTAATCTTCACTACAAACCCTGCAGTTCTGGTGTGATTAGGTCACCACTTCATCTTGTTCAAGTATTTGGGAAGCAAAGTAAGGTCTTTCTGATAATTAGCTATAAAATTGGGACCTACTGTTCAGATTTAGCCATCTGTCAGTTTTACTGCTGGGAGGATAGATGAAAAGAAGACTTCTGAGTTCTTATTCTGAGAATAAGGACTCAGACAAGAACTTTCTGGAGGATGTTTCTGAGAACAGCTGGTAAGTACAGGAATGGGAGAGCGAGCACCCATGGATATACACCCAAGGCAAGACCAATGTCCCAGTAGCTCCAGCAGGAAAGAGAAAGGGCTCAAAGATCGAAACTTGTTCAACTTTTCTCTCTTCTTCACTCTTTTCTCACAATGCCCATCCCCTGTAACCACCCCAGCTTCAAACAGGGGGAAAAGAAACTCTACAAGCTGTCAGAGTTTGGATGCAAGCACCTCAATGGAGGGTAATTAAATATAGCATATGTTCTCTTTTAGTACTTGTTTACAACTGGAAGATCAAATGGTTTTCTCAGACTTTGATCTTGATGCTCCTCCTTGAAAAAACACACAGACACATTCAATGGACCCTAGTTGCAACTTTTTAGGGATGATGTTGATTGGATTCAGTGTCCCTTAGCAGAGCTGCACACCTGCAGGTTGGGGAAACAGACAGTTTTTACTCACAGGTTAAACTGAAAAGGTGGGGAAGTTCAGGGTGAAACCCCCAAAAAGCAGCTTAGGAACAGAAGGTAAAGAAGCAGCCACCCAGTGTCTGATCCAAACCTCAGGGCTGCTCTCTTTGCTTCATCCCATTCCTGCTCTGAAGTGTTGGCTGGCTTGGGACCCACTTATCACCACAAATGCAACAAGTGCAGTAGCCTTTTTTGTAATAGAAAAGGACATATTTTGTGTAAAAAATCTTTTATTGGCACAAAGGGGCCTTATGCAAGAATTTTGTAGTGTTTTCACACAGTTAACATCAGGAAGTTTTCCTGATTTTCTGGGTAAGCTGTTGCTCTGAGGACATTGGGCAAGTTGTATAATTTAAATAGTCCCCAAGACCAAGACCAAGCCCAGCCAGAAAAAGCTATGGGACACTGACAACAGCCAACAATTTAATTTGCCTGAGGGCTAGAAAGTCAGAGAGTAGTACAAGATCCTGCAAACACCACGTAGCCTTTACAAATACCCCCTTCAGAAACATTGCAGCTGAACCTTGCCTTTGACTGTATCACACAGACAACAGGAGCCACAGAGGAGCTTGCCAGTTCTCAAACCGGCCAGCAAGTCCAAGCCAGTCCAATTGGAATAGAAACATTCGCCAGAGTGAAGCAAACCACACAAGATCAATAATATAGATCCTGGGACAAGGAAAAATTACTGTGTCTGAAGAAGGAAACAAATGAGAGAAAAATCCCAAATCAATTTTTTGCCAGGATCTGGGGAAAAATGAAATAGAATGTGGAATAGCAAAATGGCAATTCTGTGTGTGAAATGAGTGGATATGGGGCAAAATACATATTTATTTTTTTTACACACAAATGACAACTCCCACTCCACATTCACACAGCTCCTTCCATAGCTGCATGCAAGCGTAGAGAGAGCACATGCACTGGATTCAAAGGGAAAACAGTGAAAACCATGAGAAAATATGGGAAGGTTAGCTCCTGCAGATGCACCTTTCCAAAGAGCACAGAGTGAGTAATGCATGAGCAACCCCCACGGGGCTTTGAAGAGAAACATTACATCCATTTGCTGAGTCTGCTTTGAGTGCTAAATACAGCATTTGATAACTCATTTCTTGCAAAAAACAAACAGGTAACAAAAGCAGCTAATGACTCTTAATCACCTGCCAGCCAGTGACAGAAACAGGTTGCTAAAATACGGACTTTTGGTATGGTTCAGTACAATAACCCCTACAAGAATGGGATGTGAATAAAAATTGCAACTTCACAATGAAACCAGGCAGATTTTCAGAGATATACACATACACACACACATATTTAAAGATAACCCTCTTAATGACCCACCTATGATTTACAGCACTTAAGGTGGTATCTATTGGCATGGACTTGAGTCCACAGGATTAAATTTCAGTATTTCACCTTTCAAACCAACTAATGATGACCTGTCTTGGATATTAGAGGAGAAGGCAGAAGGAATTCCATTTTGAACATTGTTCAGTTTAGACAGCAGAATAATTATGCATTTTATGGCTTATTGCAGTGGAGTCAGAACTTTTTCTATGGGTATCATCTAGGAAAGACCTGCCCTTCCAGTCATAGCAACAGACAGGAGAGGCCATTTGCTCTGTGTGCTTGAGCTAAACTTACAAAAGCAATGGAGTATCTAAAAGATTACAATGTGGTTTGAAACATGAATGTTTCACCATTGGCTAAAACCAGAAGTTTTTTCTGTTCAGGAATTAGTCAGGTGTTAAAGTTAGTTCCTCTATGATGCTATGATGCCAGGTACCCATAATTGTAAGTCACCAGACTAATCTTGCTATTTCCTATAGCCAGATTTCTACTGATTCTAACTTCAAGAAACCCTGAGAACAATCTCATCCTACTTAGACAATTCCATATCACCCTTCTGCCAAATCCATGTCTTTGCAGTCTGGTTCACGTGGGAGTACAGATTACAAGGCAGCAGCTGTCAGCTGGCACAGCCTGCACTGCCTACAGGGCTCTCCTACTTCCCTGTATAAATTCACTGAGGCCACAGGATTAGTGGATGTTTTCCCCACCCCAAATGTGACTTCCACACACAAGGAGCTTGTTTAGCATGTGTTCTAGTAAGGTCTATTTGCCATCAGTGTCCGTGCAGAGGCAAGAGTCCTGCTCCAAACACACTCCCTGAAGCCACTGCAACATCAGCAGTGCTGCCTGGGCTTGTTCAGAGTCACTTGCTGAGTTCATCATTTCAGGAGAGGCAGGAAGCCAGTGCCCAAATCAAGACTCCTAAACGAGAATCAGAGCCTTCTTCCCACCCCATATAAAGTGGGAGAGAGACACAGGGATAAACCTGAAAGTTACTCCTTTGGCTTTGGTGACATGGATGCAATTTTAAACAAAACTTTTTTGTGTGTCTCAACCCCCCCTCTGGATACTAAGCCCAAATGCCTTAATCCTTCTCCACCCCACCTCGGGAGTCTCTCAGCCAGCCCAGCTTTTACAAAGACATGCTCCTTCCCTGACTTATGCTAATGCTGTTCTGGAATTGATTACTAGGGCAAACTGCTTCGTGGTGTCTCTCCAAATCAATATTTCACTGCTCTCAAACCACTCAGCTGTCCTCCCCCAGAGAAAAGCCCCTGTGAAGTGCCCAGTAACTCGAGCAGACTTTCAGTGAAGACCAGCAGTGCAGATCCTCAGCCACCCTCAGCTGATCAATCTTTATGGATTTCAGTGGAGCTGCACTGATCTGCACTAGCTGGTGATTTGGACCAGCATCATTACCCACTAGGAGCCTAAAGAAGTTTTTATACCTTTTCACATCACCTATAAAGCAAGGCCTGGTAACATCTGCAATGGGCAGATCTGCAGCAGCTCCTTTTGAGCAGTTTACAGCCCACACAGCAGCAAATCACCACTAATGTCTGGTTCTCACACCACATGGGGCTGCAGAGCAAAACCACCTCCAGAGCTGCACTAGAACTGCTGCAGCTGAAATTCAATCATCTCCACAGAGGCCAACTTGATCATGCCTTAAAATCCTTCCTCACCTTCCCCTTCTAGGATCTCTTTTGGAGCAGAAGCAGATGCCCCCAGCTCAGGGGGCTGTGGTGGGGGTCACACAGGCAGGGCAGGAGAGCATTTCCCAGCTCCATCTGTGGAGATGAAAGCCTGTGCTTTTATGGGTATTTCCACTCACAGCAGAGTCTGGAAGGGGCAGGATGTTTGTCTCTTTCCAGTTTAGGTCATGATGAAGAATGTGATTCACAGACTAAATGCAAGTGAGTTTTGTGCAAGGATCTGTCCTAACCCACACACAAAGAAGGCACCAAGGTGGGGGTCCTACAGCAAATTGATTTCTCCCCCATAAAATATATCTGGTCCTGAAGCCAATTACTTCAATGTATGTTTCATGCTAACATTTAGGACAGAAGCAATTGAGTTAAATTCAAATTCTATTTGAACTTTTAGTCTTTATTGTGGTTTGCCTTAAAAGAAGGCTGGTTTTCAGAAAGTCCCAGGCAACTGAGTAAATTGAGGCATTTTGTAGTCTCAAGTTGGGCACCCAAAAAAAGGGAGAGGGAAGCCATGAGCACTGCTGCTGAGCACTGGTCTGGTAAAAGAGGAAATTATTCCCAGCTCCCAAACTGTAAAGAATTTGGGTAGAGTTCCTTATTTTGTAAATGTGAATTTATTTTTATTAAAATCTTTTGGCATTATTTCAGCACTGTTTAAATTATTTTGGCCAAACTAGCAAATCTGATAATTCAGGACTGAATATAACCAATTAGATTTACTGTATGATACACCATAATCTGATCAAGCAGTCTCAAAGGATTTGACTTGTTAGCATTTCAAAAGCATAGGAGGTTTTTGAATAATTTATTACATTTCTTTCAAGCTCATCTTTGTTAATTCATTATGTAAAGACAAGGCAGATGTTTTACAGAGACTTGTGCCATATCTATTTTAACTTGTATTACTCTGTTGCCAAAGGCACGCCCTTTTGACAGACAGCTCAGTGAAAATAACAGGTACTGAAAAGGTTTTAGGAGCAGACAAGGGTTGTGGCTTTCAAAATTCAGTTTCAGAGATGAGGGACTTTCCCACAAACCCCTCCACCCCTTCTGAGAAAGAAGTTTTGTTCATTTACTTCTCCCTGATTTCCCATCTCCAGCCTCTCTGCCTCACTCAAGCTTACTTTTAACACATCCACTCATCCTTCTGCTGGGAGCTACAACATTTCTTGCACCAAAACCTCTGGAAACAATCATTAGCTGGGTTAGACAAACCCACAGCACCTCGGCTCAGGCTGGTGGAGGTGTTTTCACCCTGCCCACTAACAGCAGGTGTTTGCTCACCCAGCTCAGCAGACATCCCTCCCTGCTCTGCCTCTCTGCAGCTGTTCCAGGGACAGCTTCCTGCCTCCCTAGCATCCCCGGGGGACACTCACCACAGGTTATTTGGCTTTGTTCTTGTTCTGCCCAGCAACGAGTTATTCAGCAGAGGCTTGAATTCCTGAGAACAAACTTTACCCAGCTCGTTTGGAAAAGGGCACAGGTTCATTGTGTGCTCTCCTTGCTGGGAGCTCAGGGCAGCAGGATAACTCTCTACAAACACATCTCAGCACAGGGGCCTCTTCTACCTGTAAATACCAAACAGTGACCCTTCTGCTCACCTGCAAACCCACAGTGAAAATCATCTCACCTCATAAGTTATAAATACTTATCACACAGGCAGCTGCAATTCAGACACTTCTTTCAGAATATGATGGATCTGGAGCTGTTTCTTCCTCCTGGATGCAGGAGTGTAGACAGCTACCCTAAACTTGGCAGATGTCTAAACCTGGGATGATAGAAAACCCAGTGTTCTGCAGCTAGAAGAGGGGCTAAAATTCTGCACTTGCAGACTACAGTTGTGAAAAACAGCACTGCTGATGTGTGCAAGCACGATGATGGTCTTACAAATAGGAAAGAAGAAATTACTTGGAGATTTCTTAGAAATCTACACCAGGTCAAAAGAGTTAGGCAGCTTGAAAGGATGTTTGCTGCAACTGAAGGCTTCTTGAAAGCAGAATTGTATTAGCAAAAACTATAGACATGTAAATGAGAACTCTGTAACCTAGCAAGCATAATTAATGAATAAACATTACAGCTCTAAGTGAGGGCTGGCACCATCTGAGGAAGTTCCTGCTGCATCCAGTTCAGTGTTGTGCTACCCAGGAGCCCTTCATGGGAAAAGAGCCATTTAAGTGTCCTTTGAACCAAGGCTGACAGTGCTTGCTATTCCAGGTCAGCCAAACTTCTCACTTATAATTCTTTCGAGGGTCTGGACTCAAACTTGGGCTAAGTTACATGTCAGCATCTGCACCAAGAAGAAAAAACTGTGTATGCAAGCACACAGTAAGATGGCTTTTTAACTCATATCTGTGATGAAGCTCTCGTGCAATTGCAACACTGAGCTAAAAAAGAAATCCAGAAATAAAGTTGGAATAATCCCAACATCTAATAATCTTCCTTAGCAATTTAGATTTTTTTAAACAATAATGAGCTTTGAATTATATCATTAGCTAGAATACAAATTCTGATCCAGGAAGTTGTATTTTATCTTGATTCCATTTTCAAAACCATCTGGACATAAACCACACAGATGAAGTAGCATCAAAAATACACAGCTATTACTAATTATGGTATGCTGTGCCATTTCTCCCACCACCTGCTAGCAATGACACAACATTACTCAAGAATCAAGCTTGATAAGCTTGATGAATAATTTTAATATTATTTTATTCAGCTTGCAAATTATCTCTGAGCAGATTTTCTCTCCCCCACCCCTCCCCATATCTATCTTGTTATTTAAAGTTAGTCACAATGGTTTCGGTGACTAATTTCTGATCTGTAACTTGTTTATGAGAACTGTGTTGCAAGCGGTTGAGATTTGAAATTTACAATTTGGTGCAGTTTAGATTTGACATGTAATTCAGTAGTGGCTTACTCCCTGACTAGATAACAACCCAGTCATCCTCCCAGGGTGAATATCTGCATATGAGCACTCAAGGCTCACTTTCTACCAACATGTAGTGGTTCCTTACAGTTTGCTGCACCTTCATAGAACATTCTAAGAAAGCAGCAACAGTGAAAATATTAAGGAAGCTTAAGGGCTGGAGAAAAGGAAGATGTAAGGAATTGCCTGAGATTTTCTGGTTTTACAGGATTAGCTTCAAAAATAGCATTAGGGTCAGCTGTCCCAAACAATAAATACTTCCAAAGATGCTCACCCCTGGATCAATTAACAGGAAGCTTCACAAGCACCTGCAGGCAGAGGCAGTGCCCTTGTGAAAACAGCTGTCCATGTCCCAGGCACCTTCCTGCACAGGTAAGAGTGGCCTCGTTGAGGCAGAGCTGTAATCCTGTAAGAAGTCACACTCTGCTCACTGGATGAAGGCTTCTGCTTCCTCACATCTCCCATCTTTTAACCCCCAGGGCATGCATCAGTTTCATTTTGAAGCTGGACATGTTTGAAAGCACAATATAAGTGAGCAAGGCACTTCTCACACAGGAGAGGGCTGAAGCAGGAGTATTCCTGCAATCCCCCCAGCTGCTCAGGTCCAGCCCACGTTTTGGGAGGGGTGTTATCACTCTGTGGGACAAAGGGGATAACACATCCCCCTCCTCTGCAAGCCAGAGCAGCTCAGCAAGTCTCCCAGTTCCCATTCAGCCCTGTGCAATTCTGAAGGAAGCATAAACACCAGGCAGGCACCCCAGGAGAAGTATTTCCATCCTACCCACATGGAGCAGGATGGGTAGGATGGGAGAAATAAGTGCCCAGGACTGGGGAGCTGAGCACTGAGAAAGAGCACAGCCACTGCAAGCCACAGGGATCAGAGCTGCTGCCTCCACAGACAGACACTGACACCACTCCTGCAGTCAAATATTTTTGGATATCCTGCAGCATATGCTGGATTTAAAATACATATATATAAAAATAATTCAGAGACCCTGGCTGATGTCTTGCAGGGGTCTGAAGTACTCTAAAAGGATGATACATGAAACTTGAGAGAAAAACTTGCATTTTCAGTACAAAACAGACCAAAGAGCAGAAAGGGTTAGGAGGCAGCTGTAGCATCTGCCCTATCAGATGGGCAACTGCACCTCATGTAACAACCCTGGGCCCAAATGCTCTGATCTTATCACTCTGGTTATTTACACAGGGTAGCACAAGCAAATCACAAAGGTCCCTCCAGCCTAATGTTTATGAATGTGTCATCACAGAAGGTTCTAGAACTGCAATGTTTTCCCAACTGCCCTGTCACATCTGAGAGCATGCAAAGATGTGTCATAATCAACATTAAACTTTAACTCTTCTCAGGTGTTTTAATTAATAATAAAGTTCAGTATTAATTTTATTCTATTAATTTTGATTAAAGTACTTTTCACAACTTGTTAGTAGCATTTTCTTCATTAAGGCAGTAATTTCACTCATTAGTTTTCATCTGTAAGTCAGTTTCACACTAGCACTCAGGTTTGCTTTGAAAAAACAAAAGAATCAAAAAGAGGAACCAAAGCTACACTTTCCAATGAAAATTTCTTCTATGCTTCAGCTCAGGAAGTTAATTCAGCAATATGCTCCTAATTCACAGTTCTGTCCCAGGGAGATGAAATGCACAGTCAGTTCCTTACAGGTTTGAGTAAGACAGGACCACTCTGATAGAAGATTCAACTGAGAAAGAGGGGAAAACCTCCTCAAAGCTAGATTAACACTCCAGTGGCTGCTTCAGATTAACTCACATGTTCTGCCTGCTTCTCAGCTATGCAAAACAGTCACATGTTTGCAGTTTCCTGGGAAAAAAATCCTGGAAGTTTTTTGTCCTGGTGTTGCTGAGGTGAAAAGCTCAGGTTCCCCCCTCCCCAGGGATATTTCCCAGCAGTGCACAAGATCTCTGGCTATCTCTCAGGGTGACTCACACATGCAGAGTGGCTCCTGTTTGATGTTACTCACCAGGAAAACAAAGCTTTTGCCTTCCTTCATATGACTTCTTTATCCCCAGATCATAATTTATTGTGTCCTCCTCACCAAGGAAAATTTAATGGAGAAGAAAACAAACTATGTTTTAGAATCATTTTGCTGAAAATAAAATGCTTTGTCTGGCACAGCTGGGCATGGACAGCACACATCACAGGCAGCAGCAAGTGGCTAAAGCAAGGATAACAAACCTGAAAGGATAAAATCCAAAAAGTAGGGAAAGGACCTTGCCACTAGGACTGCAGGCTGCAAATCTGTTTCCATTTTCTGTGTTTAACCCCAGGAGAAAGGTGTGGGGTTTGGGTGGTTCTGTGGGACCAGGAATAGGACAGAAGGAGACTCTGCATAAGCCCTGCTCCACCAGGGCAGCAGTCACAGCCTCAGCCTCACACAGTGCTGGGGGAGCAGGCACCACAAGGCATGAGGTGAACAGCTCTGGGCTTTCCCACAAACTGCTGTAAAAGGGCCTGAAGGGGGAAGGAAAGAGAAGGAGAGACTCATCTAATTTTTTATACCTTCACCACAGCTGCCTAACTGCAACTGGCTTGGGAAATTATTGTCGTGGGGCCCAGCCCTCCACCAGTCAGGGACATTTCTCCTACTCAGTGCCTCCCAGAGAGCTCAGACCCCTGAGCCACACACCCACTGTGATCACTTGGATGTTAAGACTATAAAAACAGTCTTTTCCTCAAAAGCACCTGCTCAGAAACAACCTGAAGTGTCTCAGTTTGAAACTACTGAGTACCCAGACACCCCTTTAAATACAAACCTGGACTTCACACTCAGCAGGCTTCTGAAGAGCCTAAAAGCCACCCAAAGGATTTTTCTGGGGGAGTCCAGCCCTGACACCATAGGAGCACCCAGGTTTCTCCTGTGCATTAAAGAGCACCATGGACCACCAATCTATAAACCACACAGCCACGCTCTGAAGACAGGAACAAAGCTTGTAGTGCTTGCAAGCCACAAACATTAAATTGTAGGTATGGTTTATTTAAAAGCATCACAAGGTTCTCATCTGTGTGATTAACAACCTGCTCAGTGCTATAATCAAATGAAAAGCCTGGATCTTTGCTGACCCCAAAACACTTAAAACAATCAGGAACAGCTATATAAGAACTGTCCTCCATTTTACCTTTCCACAGAGCTTTCTCCTCTACACAGCCCCCTGCAAGATGACATAAGTCCTTCCAGGTCCTTAAAAGCATTCCCACAGACCTATTTTTAAGCCTTCTAAAGTCACCTTGTTAATTATGTCTTCTCAACTTCCTCAGCTGACCACTGCCAAGGGTGACTTCATTTTAGGGAGGAATTTGACTGTTTATGTGGATATTTACACAGCACAAAATTTAGCAGAACAAACATCTTAGCTGGGTCCTGATGTCCTGTCACACAAGTGTGAACAGCAGCAAGGCTGCATTTTGGGGTTGAGGATTTGGTGAGCACCTGTGTTGGTAAGGAACATTGAACAGCACACGCTCAAGGGGATGCTGTCTTAACCCCCTCACTGTCTTCCCCAGCAGCCAGGGAAATGCTGTGCATGACTCAGGTGTAGGAGACAAGCAAAATACTTGGGCTAATTTTAAACTACCCCAAGGTGGAATTAATAGAAACAGAGGAGAGAGCCTGGCTGGCCCAGTCCAGAGCAGAGCCTGCACCTGACAAGTCAGCTCATGGTGTTGGCAGTAAACCAGCTGCCTCCAGCAGAGCCCATTCAGGGGGCAGCACAAACCACATTCACACTTTGTTTCTCCTTTGCCCCCAGACCCACCCTGGGTGACATCCACCGTGTCACCTCTGCAGTCATCAAGGCAGCAACAGAAGCCTGTGTTAACTCTGCTTGCCATCATCTTAACTCCTCCTCTGGAAAAGCTTTGAGCCTCCTAACGCTTGCCACCAGCTACCAAGATAATTAGAATTATTGTTTATCAGAGCAAAGCCCTTTGGTGGACATCCTTGTGAGAGGGCAGAGCTGCTGTCCTGTGGCAGAACTGGAGATAAGCACAGAGTGCCATTAGTTTTGAGGCAGGTAGAGAAGAGCAGGGATGTTACTCCTCCTTTGGCTTCCCCTTTATAGCTCTTATTTAAGAGATGGCAATACTTTTTCTTGAGTTTAGCTTTACCTTAAGTGGGTCAGATAGTCCTGGCTGCTGTTTCTTAAAGCAATGCTACATCCAGAGAGGGAAGAACAAAGCCCAGCAAATCCAGGGAGGAAGATGCATTTTCACATTTTTATAAAGGGCCCAGCATCAGTTTAGAAGTGTCAATGAAACTTCTCTAACTCCAGCCTCAGGAGCTTTGTTAGGTCCTTGCTTCTCAGTCATACACAGTACAAAGCAAGAACAGGCATGAATGGCTTAAAAATACCTTTACACAGGTCAGCACTGGTCCTTCCCTGGATGACATCTAGGAACTTTCCTGGGTTTTATCTCTATGAATCTACTCCTCAAATAATGTTTTGTTATGGCACAAAACCCCCAAGAATAAAATAAGAAAAAGTCTGCAGTAATGAGGACAGACCTGCCTACATAAGAAAATGCAAGAAAACAAAACTTCACATTTTAGCTAAAAAATAACCTGCTGAAAGATTGTGTAAGGAATTGAGGTTTAGAGTCTGTTATAGCTTAGAGTTTAAATACCCATTAGACTTTAATACTTTAGAAAATGTGAGATACAATCAGCTGGTTGGGTTCAGCTAGGACAAGCACAACTTTAGTCTCAGGTCTTTCTCCTCCATGCAGAAAAGTAATACATTTCCCAAAATAGAAAGGTGACATAGAAAATTTCACCAGAAATTACTCTGCTCTTGTAAAACTGCAATAAACCAAAACCCGACTCAATAAATTAGCAAGCAATTGGTAACCCCATGGAGTTCTGGTTTCCAGTAGGTGTTGTGGCATGCAGTATCTGACCCCTGAGCCCAGGATCAGGCTCTGGCAAACACCCATCCTAAAAAGTCACAACTCTGCTCTCTATTTCCAATATGCATTAACAGGAAACAATGCTCAGCATTTGACCTTTCCAGATACATAATTCTCATGTGAATGTACTATAAACCTCCTACAAGGCTGCATTCACCCTAAACTGTCTAAACCAGCTGCTGTTCCACCACCTTTACTCCCACACAGTACCAGGCTGATGAAAGAGCATCTCCTAAGCATTCCTGACTCTAAGTAAGATATGTAGGGAAAAACATATCTCATTTTAAGAGGCATCCTAATCAGCATCAAGATCTATGTTCAATGGATATTTAATGTTTTAAAATAGTAAAAAAAAAATTGGCTGAGAAGATTAAAGATTTTTCAAAGGTTTAAAATTGAAGTTGGCACAAGCTCAAAGATGCTGTAGTTTGTTAAAAGGCAAGAAGTGGGAAGAATTTTAATAACAGAGGTTCACTAGTCCATCCCTAATTAAGAACATGATGGAGTTTACACTACAGAGGGGTCATTTTGGGTAGAGAAAACACAGTATTAGTAGTAAAAAGGTATTTATATTGTATATCTGTATTTACACTTGGGCTCAGCACTGCAAAACACACATAGAAAATATACAGGAAACCCCAGAGTTCATCCATGTTCCAGCAGTTTCTGCACTCCCTATTTTCTCCTTTTCCCCCATAATGCAGCCCAGAGCTCTCTGATACAGCATCACAACCCACGTGCTCACACCTGCCTGGGGTTCCAGCAGGACCACCAGGACATGGAGCTCAGCTTGAGATCCACTCCCCAATGACAGCACCAGGCATCCAAGCCCTCTCTGCATTCACACTGAACTCTTACTAGAATAAAAATTAGGCAAGGCACACTAACTAGCAATAGCAAAAGTCCTCCCAGCACTTTTTGCCAGGCAAGAATAGGAAGGCAGAAACCTGCTGCTTAACTACATCCCCATGCTGTAGTGACCTGCCATGGCCTGCCCTTATTGAAGGCAGTGGGGTGGCCTTGATCCCTTAAGAGATATTGGCTCTCAGTGAATGATGAGCATCTGCAATTAGCAGCACAAGCTGGTTTCAACCCTCTCCAGTGCCCGGGGAGCCGACTCTCAGAACAGCTCAAGCTGTTTAATAAAGCTCAAACCTGCTCTCTAAAGGTTAGACCTTTTCTAAACCACAGTAAACACTTCAGGTGGCCTGGCTTCATGGGCCACTTGCACAAAGGACTCTGCATCCCCTGTCCTTCTGTGATTTAATGGCATAAAGTGAATAGAGCAAGAGGCAGAGCTGATGGGGTGGTCCCACCGCCCACAGAGGGGAGGGCAGAGAGCACCACTGCCAAAGCCTGGCACACACAAAGGGCTGACAGCACACCAAAGGGCAGCTCACAGGCTGCACAGGGAGGTGGAGACCAAGAGATAAACTGCACACAGGAACAAGAGCTGCTGAGCACCTCCAGGCACCTCTGCAGAGGGGAGAGGACAGTGCTGCAGCTCATCCTAATCTAACAATGGACTGCACAACACAAAAACATGTAGCAAGCTGGCGTGCAGTGTAACAGTGAAAAACCTAACCATGACAGATTAGAAAAGGATGGGGGCGATGCCAGTTATGGGAGCAGAATTGTGTGCAGCCTCTCAGGGAGGTACCAGCCTCCCTAAACAGACAGTCCATCTCCCATGCCAGGCATGGAGCACGCATCCTCATTCAGATCAGGCCCTTAGTGCAGGCACTCACACTTGTCAAGGTCTTCTCACCCGTTTCCCATCTTTTTGGGGTGAAAACTGATACTATTCGAAAGGAAAGAGGTAAAAATCCAGACAATGGGGAACATCTGCATGAAGTGAGATTGGAGAAGTTTTCAGCATCAGTTTTTGGGTAGATCAGGGTGGCTGCTGAACTAGCAATTCCAGTACCTCAGAAACTAAGTGGAGCAACACTATGTTTTTGAGACAGTGGCCTCAACACAACCATTATTTCTTTTTCCTTTACTCTGAAGTTTCATACCTGCTGTGGGCAATGCAGCTGCCAGACACCAACACTAGCACTCTGTGGGGAAGCTGAGCCATTTGTGCTGTCCTTAGAGCCTCTGATGCCTCACTTGGACAAGCAGCTTGTGCTCTGCATGGTTTTGGCACAGTTCCACCTGCTGTCAAACCTGCCACCCTCAACCAAGTCCCCAGGGACCTCAAGAGCAGCTCATTTAACTCAAGCCTCTTTAGCACAGACCACTGCAGGGCACCTTTGCAGCAGCGCAAACCAGTGTCCCCACTGCACCCTGGCTTTTAAAGAGTGATGTTCAAACACAGTACCCTTCCCTGTGCCTCACCAAGCTAAAAAAAAAAAAAAAAAAAATCTCCTTCCACTGCTTGCTGAAGGCTGAGATGGGGAGATAAGTTTCCTTGGCCAACAGAATTGGGAGAAAGCTTTTCTTTCGAGGAGTCCAGGCTTTCCTGGACTGTGTCTCTGGTAATGAAAGATTATACATTAAGAACCAATTGCAACTTAACATCACAAAATATTCACTGTCCATGCTTCTTCTGATAAGCAGATGAAGAGAAACTGGTCTATGTCTGGGAGGCTCAGAAATCAAAGATATACAGCCCATAGCACTGTACCTGCACACAGGAAGACAAAATACAGGATCAGCCTCTGGTAAGCTCACCCTGCTTCTCAGAAAACACAGAAACAAGGAAATATTCCCAGCATTTTCCCCTTGGGTCTCATTTGAAGACTGCTTTCCCTAAAGCTAACATTCCAGCCCAGCAATGAATTTGTAAAGAGGAACTGGACAGCAGAGCTGAGGACAGCTGGAACAAGGAGACAACGCTGAGCAGCTGAAATTCCCTTGGAAAGTAGCAGCTACAGGCTGGCCAGGCAGTGTCAGTGACACCAGGCAGTGCTGCACACTGCCAGCAGCATGTACAAACAGTGATTCAGTGCCTTTTCTGCACCTGTAAAGGAAACAACCTCTGGGTATAACGATGGGTCAGTCTGTCTAATCAACCAGAGGTTCGGCAAAGAACAAAATGGGAAGAAAATTGGCACTGTATGTTCATCCTATTTCTTTATCCCCATTTTGGAGACTCTCCACCCCCACCTGAGTCTCTTATCCCTTGCAGCTTCTAGCTTTTCTCCCTCCAACATCATACATCACTTTTATCACTCCTGCCATTTGGTTTCTTACGTCTGCCTCATCTAATCAGTGAAAACTTTATCTGTCCCTCCCCAAAACAAAGTCTCAGGGAACTATTTTGGAAGAGATGCCAAGAGCATATCTTTGTGCTGACAGGCAAAGTCTGAGAAACTGCCTAATCATGGTCCTGATACCCTGTGTGAGAGTCAATTCAGTGCATTAACTGACACTTTATGGCATTAAAGAGATAACATAAGTTTTTAAAAAAGCTCCTGATGCCTAATCTCCGGTGGCATCTTTAACTCTGACTGCCAAAACTTGTGCTTACTCATCCATTGTTATTCCCTGTCCCATGTTTTCTGAATGGGAAGTCAAAAAGCTGAACACATTTGAACCTAAATAAGCATTCACTGACATCAACAGCAGCAATAGCTATACATCACTGACAGGTTTTATATTTTAAGGGGAAATGAGTTTCTTGCACTGTATTTCAGCTGTTGCCCTTCCCAGGGAGAGGAAGCAGGATGGGAGTCAATGGGGTCAATGCTGGGCAGGCAGGAGCAGACACAGCAGGCAGACTGTGAACAAGGAGCTCAAAGTGATTTTCCATAGAGGGAGAAGCTTGAACTAAAGGTAGAAAAACTTACCTAAGGATATAATGACATATTATTAGTATATAGTTATAGTATTACAGTGGGTAATAGGATATGTATTTATAGAATAAATATAATAACCACCTAAGCTTTAAGTAATACATTAGTAGTAACTACAAGAATTCCACACTGCATTCTCTGAGTCAGCCCAAGGTCCTCCCTGGGCAGCTCTGGGCTGGTCCTGCTGCAAAATAAGGATATGCATTGAATGGACAGAGCTCCAGCTGCCCATCCCAGGACCCACTGCAGGCTGTGTGCCATTCCCAAAGGGGCCACAGCCAATCCCACCCCCTGCACCAGCACAAGGAATACAATTCCAGTGGCAGGCCAGCATAGCTCCACTCCAGTTTGCTCCTGATAATCATGGAGTGGAGATGGGAACAATTAGGCAACAGTCACTCTTCCTGCAGAAAAAGGCTATTTTACATGTTTCTCATAACATCATAGCAAATTTTAATCAGTCATTATACAGTTATAGCAACTTGTTTTAATTAGTTATGATAATTAGTTTCAATTTTTACGCATGCAGTCTATTATCCCTTTCTATCCCAGCACTATTTTTCCTTTACACTTGGGTTGTATTGCAGAAGTGGGACATGAAATATTTACAACCATAATATCCCCAGAAAGCATTGCTTTCCAAATTCAAAAACTAGATCCACTAGTTCCACTGAAGGCTTTGATTACCACTATATTTTAATAAAAATCTCCTTTTTGAGCAGCTCCTGCTGCAGTTCTTACTCACGCCCCTGCCAGCAGCGCCCACAGCGAGTTCTGCCAGCCCAGGCTGGCTTTGAGCAAAGCACGAGCTCACGGCAAACGCCTCAGTGAGGGGCAGGAGCAGCACAAAAGGCCAGAAAAGCAAAGATGATAAAGTGGAAGATGGAAAAGGAAAATCCCCTCCTTCCCACCGCCACAAGTTGCTGCCAGGAGGGCTAGTTACCCAGCCAGGCTGCCTGAGGGGATCAGCGAGCCGCAGCCGCGCTCCTGTCAGCCCGCGACTCCCCCGGCCCTGCCGGGGCCTGTCCCGCTCCGCTCGGCCGGGAGCGGCTCCAGAGCCAAAGGCGTGCGGAGGCCAGGGCCCAGGGCAGCTCTGGCGCTCAGATGTTCGCCTACCCTCGGCGCTAGGAGAAGGCTAAAGCTGTGGCAGAGGACACCCCAGCTGAAGACACCCCGGAGCTGCCCCCGAGTCCCTTGGCAGACAGCTGCTGGCTCCCGAGTCCCGCACGTCCGATCCTCGCTCCTAATTCAATGGTGCCACCTAGTGCCGCCAGCCGGGCGCGGGACAGCCCCGCTCGCCCTGCAGCGGGACTTGGCTCGCGTCCCCTCGGGCAAACGGCCCGGCTGGTGCCGGGACCTGCCGCGGACAGCCCGCCGTGGGGCGGGGCCATCTCCCACCGTCACACACGGGTAAAGGGAAAAGGGGCGAGGGAGGGAGCCATGGGGAGCGAAACCCCTGAGCCCTGGGCTCCCGGATCTTGGGGATGCGCTCTGGAGAGGACAGCTGTGGTGCTGCTGCTGCTCCCTGCAACAGCTGACCTAACCTGACCTTCCATGGCCTGCCTTTCTCCAGGGAAGAGAGACACCCTGTCTGGTCACTGCCAGTGTCCCTGTCACCGCCCCAGCCAGGCTTCCTCCTCACAGAGCCCCACCGCATTCCCAGCGGGGCTGGCCACTGTCCAGGCCTCCGGGGGGATTGCAAACTGGGAGTAGCCAGAAATCATATTGCACACAAGCGGTGGGCTAAAATCTCACTTTATTGGCCCAGAAAACCTGGGGAGGGTAATTTAACTGCCAGACCTCCCTGAATTAGGGATTTATCATCTCTAAGTGGGGCTGCCTGGCTGGAATGCCAGGGCCAGAAGGAGAGGAGTTTGTGGGGACACCAGTCAAGAGAAGAATCTCCAGGGGCCCATCCCTGGAGGGTCCCATGTCACAACCAGTCACTGGCTCAGATGACTGCAGCTGCAGACACATGGACAGTGATGCAGCTGCTCCAGGGTTGCACCAGCACCAATCCTGGATGCACTAGCCAGGATCCCAACAACAAAGCCTGCACAGAGCACCAGGCAGGGGAGAAAGTCCCAAAAGCTTTGGTGCTTCGTGTAACCAGGACCCTGTGCAGAGACCCACCCAATTCCTGGGTTCCACTGTGCAGGCAGAGGCCAAATCCCCAAAACGAGGAGGCAGAATGGAACTTCAGCCCCACCAAGACCAGAGCTATGGCCCACTGATGCTGCTGTAAGGGCAGGGTGGGAGCAGCACGTTCACTTGAGGCACCCTGCTGCTCCTCAAAGCAGTGGTGTGTGACAAAGGCTGGCTTAGACACAAGACTGCTCAATACCCGACTCAGAAAGTATTACAACAATGTAAGTTGGAGCTCACAGGCCCAAGGCAGAAGAAGAAAGGAGACTGACTGCCTTGCTGAGTGTCTCACCTGCCACACATGAGCACAAAAAAAATCCATCAACACCACCAAGGCACTCCCTCCAGGACAGTACCTCAGCCCAAGAAATTAAGATTAACAGAAATTTGTTTAAAGGGATACAGTATTGATTTTTTTTTCTGAAATCAAGAAGACTACATCCACTGGAAAAATATTCACATGAGAAGAGAGCCAAAATTTTGTTACTGTTCCAAAGCACAGCCATGCATACAGCAAAGGCAATTTCAGCTAAATTAGGATGAATTGATATCAGCATCACTTCCTCTACACAGAAGTGGGGATCAAATTTTACTGTCAGCATTAATTAGGGGAACTAGTCACTTGATTGTGCATTTATTCAAGTGTTCCCCTGGGTTTCTGGAGAATCAGCCCAGTCTGTGCTTTTCAGGCGTGCACATGACCTGAAAAGGAATCACTTAATTTCATGGCCTCAAGATACCAAAGGACAATTTTAGTTCTTGGCAAGAGAATGAAGTTGGGTCTGAGTGATAAGGTTCTCATTTAGATCTAAGTCCTGGCCAGCCAGCACAGTGCTGCCAGCTCACAGATCAGTGCCCAAGCTGCTTTTTGAGTCTCTTAATAATGGGACTTGCTTTGAGAGGCTGTTGATGGCTCACCCCATCTCAGCAATGCTTCCTGCTGATGGGAGCCATGCAGGCTCTGCAAGGGGCTGAGTAGCCACATAATGAACTCCTGCAAAGTGAATTTGGTCAGTTCTTTGAATGTGTTTTCCCATTTTCCCTGTTGTCTTCCTTAAGTACTATTATTGTCCAACAGCAGTAAATTAATCATCGAGTGCAGGCAGACTGCAAGGACATAGGGACAAGAGAAGCTGGCACGCAGGGAGCACGAGGGAGGTGTGTGAGCAGCTTGGAGTGTTTGTGCAGGTCTGCACAAACATCAGCCTGAGCAGGGCAGAAAACATCCCTGTGCTGCTGCTCCCAGCACCACCCCTTAGCACCCTGCCACAGCTGCTGCCCCTGCCTTGCCCCCTCCCAGTATTAATGCCACCATAGCTCCCATCACACCACAGCCACCAGGATCCTCCCAACACCTCTTTGGGGACAGAGAGCAAGGAACAGACCTGTCAGTCCCACCTGTGAAAGGACCAAGAGGTCTTCTAGAGTGGATGCAAGGGCTTAGATCACCCCCAGATCCTCATGGCCATCAGCTCCTAACCCTGCTAGGCACAGGCTTCACCCAAATCACACACAGCTCATCTAGAGTCCTCCTCAGGCAGACACTCCACCTTCCTGAGGGATCCTCAGGCTTCAGATACTCCTAAGAGAGGCTGTACCAAAAGCAGTGTGACTTCAGTGTGCAGGGGAAAAGGAATCTCCTGCCACAGCAGAGACAGCCACAATACAGAGCATCAACATACAATTTCAGAAAGCTTCAACCCAAACAGAGTAACACCTTACCTCATCAGAAGGCTTCAGATATCTACTCACACAGAATAACACCATATCACCTCAGAGGGCTGTAAACATCCACTCCTCTTGTTCTTTAGCCCAACCTTTTATACCCCTGATGGTTCATGCATTGCACCTGTGTGCCCTCTGTTCCCTTTGGTGGTTGCTCAGCACACCTGGGCACTCCCTGGCTCACTGCTGTCACTGCTGCTCACCTGCTGCTCACAGCTGTGCCCACTGGGGATGAGGCTGGGCCCAATCACCACAATCTGTGTGTGCCTGCAGTCTCCCTCTCTCCAAGCCAGGGTAAGGGAGCACCTCGCTGCAGGGGAGGCTGAAGGGAGCGAGGGCAGGAAGGTCCACATACCCTTTCCTAGCCCAGAGCCAGCCTTACAGGCAGAGCCAAGCTGTGTTAAACACAATGTCATGTGCATTCCCCAGGATGCAGCAGTTTAGTTACACTCTTGAAGAGATATTGTGCCCAGTGCCACTGAGACCAGGTGACACAGGTGACACACACTCTCCTCCCTGCTGGGGTTCAGTGGCTGTGCAGACAGAGCCCAAAATCCCCAAAACCAGGAGGCAGAGTGGAAGTGCAGCCTCAGCAAGACCAGAGCCATGGCCCACTGACACTGCTGCAAGGGCAGGAGGGATCCTGCCAGCCAGGTGCTGTTGGGCTGGTTGGGATAATCACTGAAGCCAGGTAAAGTCTGTGCAGGTTGTTGTGGGGAAGACAAAACTCGCTCCAATTCAACGGGAACACCGTGGAGGGAAGTGCAGGGAATCTCTCTGAACCTGTTCCACGCATGCCTTTAGCTTTCGGTGGCATCGCAGCACCATCTGTTGGGAATGCATGGAAGGCGGCCAGGCTCCTCCGCAGCTCCCAGGCTGCGGCGACAGGCACCGTGCCCTGCTCACACGGACGGGCAGGCTGCCCATAGAAGCCCCAGCGCTCTGGTTCACCCCTGTGGTTATCAACCAGAAGTGGTAAACGTGTGCCTCCCCCTCAGAAGACAACCTCTTAAATCAAACCTTACCTTAAGCTATCAGATCTGACACCCGCCCCACACCAGGGTGCTCCTTCCTGCTGCTGGCCCGGGTGACTGCATCGACAGGAGGACACGGACGTGGCCCTCGGCAGTGAAATGTGAAATGCAGGAGCCTCATGAAGAAGAGATGTCAGAGAGGGGTCACCACATCCTGAGCCCCTGCCACAGGCTGCACAGACAGCATGGCTCATTGCAAATTGCTCAGCAGGGGATGGTAGATTTGCTCTAGGGACAAAGTTTAGCCCTTTGTGACCTTTTTGGACACAGTGCTGATCTTTACACTTGGAAAAGTTGACACAGGTTGAAACAAAGAAGTACATAGGCATTATGGCTTTCTCATGGGAGATCTCTGATTTCTTGTCTGAAATTCAGTAGGGCAGGCCAGGTGGCACAAACCTCTGTTCTCCCTCCCTTCCCACCAGCAGGCACAGTGCCCTTGCACCAGGGAAGCAGCCGTGATGCCAGAGCAGGAGTGTTACCTCTGGGGAAGGTGAGCACGCTGTGGTGGTCCTTGTAGGCTGAGAAGAGTCCACATCTGGCTTTGGGCTGATCCCCTACTGCCTGCCCAAAAAATTCTAAACTTCATTTCCACTGAGAAAAGCCCTTCTCAGTGCTCTGTGCCAGCTTCAGGGATCTCAGAGCAGTGAATCCTGCCCTGGGAGCTGAGCTCCCCCAGCTGAAGCACTCTCTCACTGGGCGTTCCTGCCATGTCCCCTCCGGGCTGTGCCCACACATCACTGAACCAGCCCTAGCACTGCCCCCTCCTGCTGCTGCCGGGCCTGCCCTGAGTCCTGCAGCTCACTGACACATTTCAGTTTAAAATGCAGCAAACAGAGCCAGATTTCCAAAGGCTGTGTCTGACTACCTGTGCTGCCACAGCGTGGCCCCACCGTGCCCAGTGCCTGCAGGGGCATTGTCATCTGCCTGCCAGCCAGCACGGGGGCTGCAGAGCAGCATTCCTGCCTCACCCGCTCCAAGTCAGCAGCACCTGGTGATTCCTGGGCAGGCCCAATGTACCAGCCTGGGGACCCTCCTTCTGCTTCATTCCCAGCACCTGCAGTGACACGGGCTCCCCTGCTACAGCCAGATTCCTTCCCTGCATCCATGCACTGCCTTCCTCCCCTGTATTTCCATTTTATGTAATTGGCCATGTCAAAAGAGCCCTTACATAACCACAGCCACCCCAGGCACATGTCTCAAAACACATGCATGCCTCCCCTCTCTGTCAGTTGGGATCTTTTGCACATGGATGGATTCAGCCCTTACCCAGGAACTACTAAAAATAAAGAAACCACACTGGCAAACATCAGGGACTCACAGAGCTTGGCATAACAGTTTTTCATGTCTCTCACAGGCAGTGTCTGTACACTGGAACATAAAGACCTGGGCACAACACATGCCAGTGGCAAAAGAATAACTTGCTTTACTGAGTCACCTTCTTTGCATTCAAGCAGAGCAAGTTTTCTTAATGAAAATGTTCTTTTTTAATCTTTGGAAGTGAACTGATCTGTGTGCAAGCCATCCATACAGACCAAGGACCTGTACAGAGGCTAAAAACACTTTGGACAAAGTTATTTTAATCATCTAAGTGATTCCATTGATTTTTCTGTGCTACTTGCATATCTAAATTAATCTGAACATTTGCATAACTTCTGCCCAAAAGTTTACTGTCTAAAAGCATTGGCACAACTCCCATGAGATCAGCTTTATCACTGGCACAGGGAATCACACTGAGTGCTCACACAGATCATTTGCAGGGCCAGAGTATCACTTACAGATGAAACAAGCTGGAGCCTGTGGTGCAGTGGTAAACCAAGGGGCACTTTGGCACCCACTTCAGGGAAAGCCAGATCAGGGTCTAGATAGCCACAAGCATGATTGGTTTGCAAAGCCAAGAGACACTCACTCCACCTGACCAGGCACTGCAGCCTCACTTCTCTCTGACAGCAAGACTTTGTACTTACTTTTTCTGTTCATCTCCCTACTCTGCTACCACGTCCCTTGTGTCCTGGCAGGTGGCTCTTCTCACCCCTGCCATCAGTGACTGCAAAGCTGTTAGCTCCATGCTAAAGGGAAATGGGATCTGATCACATCTGTTAAAATTATTTTGGCCACATACAACTTCCAGAATGCTGAAGGCAAACAGTTGTTTGTTCCTTTTTATATTCAGCATTTCATTTTACAAGGCTCATTGCAGCAGCCCTTCAGTTCCCACATAGACCACTAAAGTGTTGTCTGGCCTGAAAATCTTCCTAATTTATGAGATGCTATCAAAGCCCTGGGCTTGGGAGGCTGTGCTGACACCAGTCCATCTAATGATGGTCTTTTTGGAAGGATCACAGATTGTGTTAGGGTTATTGATGGTGATGGAGTCACCACATAGAGGCCAACCAGTCACAAATCATTTACTTACATGGATGACTTTTCCAGCCCAGCAATTCAGCTGGCACAGAAATGACAGTGGCTTTCTCCCGCTTGGATTTGGGTCGAGCTGGGCTTTGTCCAGACCTGGACATCAGCTCACTGTCAGGCCCTGGGCAGGACTGACTCCCTCTCTGAGATTCCCAGCAGCGAGGCTGCAGTGCCTGGCAGGTCACACTGCATTTAGACACCAGCATTTAGAGAGAGCCAGGAGAGCAGGGAATCTGGGGACAGGAGATGCACTCTTTTGCACTCTTTTGCACTGAGATGCTTAATTTAGCTTTTTTTTTTTTCTTTTCCAGTGAAGTGGATGCAATATGAGTATGACTTAAGTTACAATGTTGAATTTAGGTTGTCCACACTAGAAAAGTCACCACATTAAGGCAAAACAGTTGTACTTGTGATGGAAATAATCAGTCATGTGCTCAACAGCCCTTCCTCAGACATAGGTACTGGGTTGGCACCTGTGGCTGATCTCTGGCTCCTGATTGTGCAGACTTGGCAATAATCCCCATCTTCGGGGTGGCTATGGGAAGGAAAAACTAATCCAGCTGTCAGAAACCACCCCGCTCAGTATTTCGACAGAAAGTTTTCAGGCGGCTCTAATGAAACACCAGAAATTCCCACGAGCCTCCTTTGGCCGCCACCTCCCGCCCGCGCCCGGCTGCTTTCCTCGGGAGAGCTCGCCGTCTTACGAGCATTAATTAATTAAGCTCCTCGCACACTCGAGTTGCTCGCTGGGAGGTGAGGCAAGGATTCCTGGATCCCCTCCCTCCTGTCTGAGCGCTGCTGTCCGTGCGGAGCGCAGCGCGCCCGGCTGCGACAGCACAGCCCCGGGGCCCGGCTGCTGCTGCTGCTGCTGCTGCTGCTGCTGCTGCTGCTGCTGCTGCTGCTGATGATGATGATGATGATGATGATGCAGAACCACACGGCACGGCCGAGCCAGGGCGGCACAGCAGCAGCAGCAGCGATGGGGAAATGTGGGTATTTGCTCAGGAATCCGGAGACAGGTGATGCACCCACTGGAGTTTGCTTAAGTTCAGTGCCTTCCTCCTGTTAAGAAAGGTGAATGGGCTTTTTCCAAACTGGCTGAGATTCCCAGCAAGGCTATTTTACTTTAAAAGTTAAGCTCTCTGTAACAGCAGAACTGCTTTCAGAAGGATCAGCAGCCTAAGTGCTCATCAAAGCATTTTATTGTACTGTTAGCACTGGGAGAAAACACCCAATGTGATTTTTGTGATTTTCAATCATGCTCAGTCTCAGTTAAAGCAAAGCAGATGTTGAGCAGGGATAGAGAAGCACAGCACAGTGCACACAAGCACTACACAAACTGAAGCCTGTTTTTCTCCTCCTGGCTTCCCACAGATCCTCCACATCTCTGCTCACAAATGCACAGGACTGTCAAAGGAATAAATGCAGGAGGGCTGCATGTCCTGAGCTGCCGTGCTAGGTAGGACCATAACACAGAGCAAATGCCTTGCCAAATTTACAGAAAATAATTGCATAGAATTGTTCATATGAGAGAAGCTGGGCTCATTTAGCTCCAAACAACATCTGAGTGAGTTGATCACCCATATCCTCCTGAGGCACAAGGACCTTGCTGACCAAACACAAGTTTGTCTCTGATCCAGCTATCCACATTCCCAGGTGTCAAAGCCAGGAACTGGGATCTGGCAGCTGTGGTCCAATACAGAGTCCATCGTGCTCTGCACAAACACACAACAAGGACATGAGCATTGACATAAATATGCTCCTGTTTTTGCTGGGGTGACACTGGGCTGCCAGTGACAGAGGCCAGGGGTAACCCTGCAGACCCAGGGACCAGCACAGGAGGATGCTCTAGGTGGGAGGCAGCCTGATGGCTCCAGTGCAGTGCTTAGCAGCAGTTTGGGTAAAAATGTTAAATTGACCCCATTTTTTAAAGTCTGGTTCAGTATAGAAAAGTTTTTTTTCAGGTTGAACAACAAATAATGTTTTAATAACCAATCCATCTTTTGTGGTCAGTCACCAGCCTCCCTATTTACCCCATACATCCCCCCTGTCTACTCAACCCTGCTCTTAACTTCTCCTGTGGGATTTTAAATCTGCACTTGGAAATTTTAGTTTACCATCTTTATTTCCCACCTTCCTTTCCTTTCTCCTGTAATCGGTGCCATAGATCAAACCATTGGGATGCTTTGTGGAGCTGTCCTGAAACCAAAACCCCTCTGGCTTAGGAGTCTTCCTCAGCAAGCTTTGTCAGCTCCCCCAGTTCCAGGAAAATAAAGCTGGATTGAGTCAACAGCACAGCTTGTGACAGCACAAAGCATCCATCTCTGGGGATAAACAAGTTATTTGCATGCTTTTTCACTCTTCACCATCGTGCTTTCCAGCCACTGTAAACAGTAAAACAAAGCCACACTTCATCCTGCTGGCCAGAGGCCTCCATCTTCTGAGGGTGCAATGGCAAACAACAGGCAAGTGAATTCTCTCCCAAATATAAACAAAACAATGATTCAACCCAGTTGTTGGTGTTTTTTTTTTCCCACATGGTTGTACAAATTAAGCTGCTAGATTAGGAAAGTATAAATATTGTGTGGGTACATCTCTGTGTGCAGCACCTGGAGCTGTGTTTGCAGGAAGCTGGAGCTCACACACCCCCAGGAGTGGGACCTCTCCACTGGCCATCAGAGTTGGAAAATACTTGCGGTGCCATGACACCTGAGGGACAGACACAGTGCTGCTTGCATCCACGTTTGCAAAGTCAAACACCTGAAAAGCACTTTCAGGCTTCAATCTCCAGCTGTGGCAGCCCAGCTCCTGCCCAGGACACAGCCCCTGGTCCTGCCTGCCAGCTGGGAACACTCCAGGGCCAGGGTGCACAGCCAACAACTGCTGCCCTTCCAGGGATGCTGCAGGGACAGTCTGTGTGCACACACTCCATTTAAACACAGACCTTCTGCCCAGGCTGCACCTGTTTGGATAGCGTTCCTTAAGGTCAAGAGTTCATGAAATTCAACCATTAATATTTCTAAAATGAAGTTTGTAATTTTCCGTCTGTTCAGTTCCTTCATTTTAGATCCTGAAGATAGAAAGGGCCTTTTATTCTTCCCTACTGCAATATTAACCCCAAGAAAGGGCAGAAACCAAAAGGGGCCTGGAGGAACGTGACCCTCAATGGCCTCAGAAACACAAAATATCCTCCAAGGCCCCTTTCAATATCAGCCAGATTTGCAGCCTGAACCTGAATAAAATAAAAACCCTCTGTACCATGTAGGAGGAACATCAGCTGGCCAAAGGGAGGGGGAGGAAAAGGGCCACATTTCTGCAGCTGTGTTTGCTAGGTGCTAATGATAATTTAATGCATAGCCCCAGTGGTCTGGCTGTGTCTGGTGGCACTGAGTGTCCCCTCAAAAGCTGCTGTCTCATTGCAGGCCCCAGCCTCTCCAGTTTTCCTGCAGTGAGGACAACCTGCCCTTCCATAGCTCCAGGGGAGGCAGAGGAAGGTCCTGCCCAGGAGGCAGGAGGGAGCACTTGGGCTGCCTCTTGTCAGCAGGGCAGAGGCTCCTATGAAAGCATCCTGACAAATGAGTGTCTCTGGCCTTTCATTGCCTCTCAAAGTGTGACAGCAGTGGCATCCTGCACCAAAGAGAGGGGGTGAAAGGTGCAGGCCTTTGGATTAGGTACACCTAAACCTCTCCCTCATGGTGAGCTCCATGAAGAACATCAAAAGGCTTCTGACCTCAAAGCCAGGCATCACCTGAAAGCGGAAAAAAAAAAAAAGACACTTAACTTTCCAAACAAATTCAAAGTCAAACTTCTGGTGGCAGAACATGCTGCTCTCTGCCTACCCTGTTTCAAGGCTTGGCTGCGAGTCCGTGGCGTTTGAGCTGCAGCCAGCCGTGCCTGTCCAAGTGGATCCCTGGGGAGCCCCAGGCCTGGCTGCTTTCTGCCCACGCCTCTGCAGTGTCCTGATCTCTGTGAGACAGGCTGCATGCTGCACACTGCAAGTCGTGGCTGAGTCTCCCCAAAAAGCAGCACCTTCTCCCAAGCTGCCCGGCCCAGCTGGTGTGGTTCCCTCTCCTCCCCAGGCAAAGGCAGCGTTCCTAAGGGCAGCTGCCAAGGAAATCTCCTGCACCATAACACAAGAGCTTCACTCTCCTTCCTCAACAACCTCGGCCAAAAACCCTGTGCCTTGAGCAAGCCCCAGCAACAGCAACTGCGTGAGCCCCAAGCCGTGGGCAGATGTTCATCACCCTAACACTGCAATACAGGAGCAGTTAACAAAACTCTGGGGCTGCTTCTGAGTGAAGGCACACGAGCAGCATTGGCTCACCTCACTGTGATAGCCCTGTCACCAGAAACATCACCAAGTCCAGACAGGCTTCAGGTGATGAAAACAGTAATGCAGCACAAGGACTTTCTTTTTGACCTTCAGTTCTCCCTTTTGCTGAGATATGTCACTGTATTCTCACAGTTTGAGCAGTCTCTTTGCTGGATCCATTTGTGATGTGTCATGTTTTTGCCCAAACTCCATTTCCTTCCTTCCAAAGCACTAAGATCTGCTTATGACTCAGCCTCAATAAAACACACAGCAAGGACCATCAAAATGTATGTGCAATGCAGGGATAAAATTCACAGGCTACATTCTTTAGGCTAGAACCTCCACTGCCCTTTATTTCCCCTCAAAAAGAATATTAACTCGCACTAGGTCTCAGTGCAAAGTAAATCTAATGAGGAAAAGAGAAACGAAAGAGAAGTTTTAAAGGGAATCTATCTCCATGTGACAAATAAAGTGACAGATGGGACTGCAGAGGCTGTGACAGCCCTGGAGAGCCCACGCTCCCAAGCCTTAGAGACTTAGAGCAGGAGTGCTCCCCAGCCATCCTCTGCCTGAACAGAGATCCCACCAGCTCCAAGGAAATCACTTACTGAGGAGTGTGGGTGGGAAGCAGAGAAGGAAGCCACGGGGATTTTTTCTAGTTTAGTATTCACAAATTTGAAAAGAGCATTTCAGGCAAAACCTCGTTTGTTCTCAATGAAGATGGAGAGGCTGTGTGTTCTCCCTGTTGGTGTTTGAGAGCTGGCCCCAGGCTCTACCTGGTTGTGAGCCAGAGCTCTTCAAGTTCTCTTGACACAGAATGGCCTTGAAGTGCTTTGCCCTTTACAGCAGTGCACAAGAAGGGAGTGGGGAGCTGACTCTGGGCCAGGTAAATGGCATTATCTGTCCTGTGCAGGGCTGGGGACTGAGACTCAGCATCCTCTATTAATCCACCACTTTCAAAAGTCTCTCATGATATGCATTTGAAATCTGATCCTAAATTCTTTGAAGTTGTGCTTTTCACTGAATTTAGTGGAATTTCACACAGTCTCTAATCTCTCTGGTTTTCTTTTTAAGCAGCCACTTGCTTTCATAAGACAGACATCCAGGCACCCAGTGTTCTCTAACAACAATAAAGCTTGTAAGTGTCCAAGCACAAGAACAGAGTGAAGGGAAATAAAGGGAAATTATAAACCCAAAAAACCAACCAACTAACTGCCCCCCCCCACCAAACAAATAATTCTACTTTCTAATAAGAAATAGAAATATGGCCACTTTGCATAAATTCACTTCTAGGGATTGACTCCAAACAGTCAAAAAGTATCTTTAAAGTGCATGAAATCTGTTTTTTACAGATGTTAACTAAGAGGCTTATGGAAAAACATCCATAAAAAATCTATTCTTTAAAGTTTCAGTACGACATGCAGCACTGAACTTGAGGGTTACTTTAGACATGCTTTCAGGCAGCAATACCCTTGTGTAACACCAAGTGAGCTGAGGATAATTGTAATGAAACAGCCTCTATGGCACCAGCTTTCCTTTCCTAGCAGCAATCCTGCAGGATGCTGGTAACACAGCTCAATTTTGTAAGAAAAACCACAGATTTTGGGAAGAGCTCTAGAGAGTGGTGCTCCACTGGAATAATAGGTGCAGTTCAGCACCTGTTGTACAGCTCAGAACTCATTTCTGTATCTGAAACAGAAAAATCACAACTGAACAAACCACTTCAGGCACTGCAGTAACCTGCTCTCAGGTCTGGGGGGAATAGGGGAGCACGCCTCAAAACGAGTAGAATAAACCTCCCTGCAAACCCTTATTGCAGCTGTGAATTCAGGCCTGCTCAGATTTACACCAGCTGAGCTTCTGGCCCAAAGACTGGCAGAAAATGAGCTATCAGTGACAACAGATGGAAGGGCAGGACAAGGGAAGGGCTGAAAGAGCTTTTCAGAACAATTCTTTTCCTTTCCTGCAAAAGCTGTAGTGTAGATCCTCAGTAAAGGGCCTTTGATTCCTGTGAGCTCTGCTGGTCAATACAAAGATGTGACCCTTTCTTAATCTCATCTTGAATCCATGGTTGAATGCGACAAAAATCTGCCAGAGGCAGAATAACCAGTCTTTTGTTTCCTTTTTTTTTTTCCCCTTTCCCTTGCTTATTGATTATGGCTTAGTTTGCCATAGTTAAGCCTAGTCAAATTTACTGGAACCAGAATTTTACCCCACATGTTCACTGTGATGAGAACGTGGTTTCCTTTGCATTAAAACTCCATGAAATTTAAATGTTTTGTAAATGAGGAAGCTTTCCTGGTTTACCTCCATTTACAGAATTACCATCCTGTTTAGAGTCAGATAAACCAGGAACATCTCAATGTGTAATTCTAAAGGCAAACCCGAGTATTTAATCCATCAGGTTCTGAGGGTTTTCCCAGGATCCTGGCGAGCTTCACCGTGGCCAGCAGGTGACAGTCTCAGCAACAGAAACCCTGAGCACATCACGAAGAGGGGATTGTTCAGCCATCTGCAGGGATACAAACGTCTTTTTTTCGTTTGTTTTAGGTTATACATAGACAGTCCACAACAGGGGACAATATTTCTCACCAAATATGCCACTAAAGAGGAAGGCCAGAAGAAATTCCGGGTGTGATTTCCCACTTCCCTGAGGAGATATTACACATGAGGGCATTAATGACACTGCAGTCAAGAGGTACCAGCACCATTCTTAGCAGCATTCAGGAAAAACCCTTTACGCCTCAGCATAGGTGTGAAACCAGCAGCTGTAAATAAAACCACTTATAAATCAAGCCCATTTGAAGCATAAGTGCATTCAAGGGTGGCACAGTTATGCTGGCTGGTGTCTTTAATGTGTTGAGGAGTGAAGAGGATGTAGAGAATCTCTATGTGCATTGTAGGTGACTGTAGCAATTCCCTGCAGCAGTCACCCTAAGAAACCTCACTGCCCCCAGCACCATCCACAGCTACACAGCAGAAGGAAGCTCAAGGTTCTCCAGCCAAGTTGCTGTTCTTGGCCAGGGTCACTATCTCCCCAGCACATTCAGTTTTAAGGAAGTTTTCTCGTGCTCAGAACAGAAAGCCACAAATCATTTGCTTGATCAAATTCATTTTAATACAACTGGGATTTTGTCTGTGCAAAGGTCAAGTATAAACTTTTCAAATCTAAATTGTTTGGCCAGTTTGAGATTTATCTAGGCAGAGCCTCAGAGAGGCTATAGCAATAACTCAATATACCAGAGATATGCTGATTTAAATACCTATCTGTGGTGGTTTTCCTCGTGAAATGAAGATTTGAAGGCGTGCAAATTCCCAGTCACACGGACTTTAATCCCATGCCTGGTGTCACAGACCATCCTGATCCAAATTGTGTTTTAACTGAATTCTTGCCAGCTGCATTAAATCATAAAACTTGTCCACGTTTCTCTACAGTTTAAAGAAATCATTTATGCATTACTATTGTGAAAAAGGAATGTGTTGAGAAAACAAACAAATATCATATTGACTGCACTGTAAATCTCACTTGCATTGCTGCTCTCTTGTCTTCGTGTTCAGAGCTGTGACTGTTAAGTGGAAGAGACTCACTGCCTTCCTTGCATGTCCAAACAAGTGACGGGGTGAACCACAGGTCAGGATGTATTTATTACCAATCAGAAAAGGAATTATTATTAGGTGCACTGTTGTAAAAGTGTGTCCTTGCCTTAGTTTGTTTAACCCAAGCTGAAAAAACAGGTATAATTTGGATTTGAATGTGGGTGTGACATCCAACACTATGGCCATGTATCCACATTTTCCATCCTGAGAGCACCTTTCTTTGTGCCATGGACAGTTTTCCCAGATTATGTTTCTTCATAATGTTTCAACAATTCATTCTTTCTCTATCCTCCATGCATCCATCTCCTTCCTGACACCCATCTTTTTCTTCATAGTGATTTCAAGATCCTCCTTCTTTCATTTCCCCTTCTCCTCACTAACCCCATTTGGTGACTCAGACCCATTTCTCAGAACACTGTGGGGAGCAGACTGTGCCCTGGGCAGTGCCAGGAGTGAGGTGTGAAACCTTCAGCAGCAACAGAGGAACCTTCTCACTGTGGTCACACAGAGCTCCCTGTCTCCTTGATGCTGCCAGCCAGTGGGAGCACCAGGATTTCTATCCTGCCCTAAGGAAAAGCAGGGCACGTATTAGGCAAACTAATCAGGCTGCAGGGATTTGTGTAATGAAAAGCACCTCTGCTCAGGGGTGAGAAAGGGTGTGACTCAACCACACACCATTGCCAGAGGCAAATTCACCTGGCGTCTCCTTCTTCTCTGCTGTCATATTCATTATTGCAGCATCTAGGAGCAGGTACCAGAGCCTGGCCACCCCATGATTAAGGCACTCAGTCTGTCTCAGGGCAATGTAAAGTGATTTACACAGGGCTGGCTTCCCCCTGTCTGTGCCCGGGGCCTCCACACCCTCCCTAATGCAAACGGAGTAATGCAGACTTAATGATCACTGTCATTTCCATGTCCCTACTGCTGATCTCTTAATGAAATATTCCTCTTAAATTGCCCTGGCACAAGCACAGTTCTGTGCTGGCAGGAGCTGCAAAACTGGAGCACCCAGTGAAAAGGTTCTGCAGCACAAAGGAAGGCTGGTAGTGAAACACTGCTCGACTGTTTTTGTGCCTGCTCCTGCAATAAACACAACACCTGCCAGGCTTTCTGAAGGGCCAGAAGAGAACAGAGGATGGAAATTGCCTTTATCTCAGGCTGGGACGTGGGAAAACCAGCTGAAACGAGGATGACAGTCTGTGGGGATATGGATTTGGCATTCATGGATGGGTGAGTGGTGCCTGCTCAGCGCTGCTGTAACAGCTTTGCTCCCTCCTGTCAAATCCTGCTGGGAGCATTGCTGCAGAAGAGAAACACTGGGAACATGCAGCACCACACACCACTCTTTGTTTACCTATTGTCACAAGCAGTAAACCAAATATTGGTGGGGGGAAAGCTAAAAATCTGTTCAATGACCAAATGTGTGTTGTAGGAAATAGGAGGAGTAAAATTACTGAAAAGCAGTGGGGTTTCTAAAAGTTGACTACATTATACACTCAGTCTAAAATAAAGAGAAATAGATACCATACATGTTCTTCACTATTCCAGAGAGAACAAAAGCATTGAGTTTACCTTTCTTTAGGCCATCAGCTCTTGCAGAATTGCATGGCATAAGTGGAGATCTCTGAATTTTGCCTCTACTTTGGCCTTGCACACCTCACCCCTTCCCCAGCCTCCTCTAAGCACTGATCACATGCAAGCAGTCACTGGCTACAGGCACTGCAGGGTCCCAGGAGCTGATGTAGGAGTAGAGAGCACCACCTGAAATCAGGGAATTCACACAATCTGCCTGGGTCACAGCACACACTCCATCCTTCTGCCTGCTCTCTCACAGTGAGGAAATGCTGAAGGTGCTGATGAGTTTGTGGTTGACTGATAGAAATACTTTTTCCCTAAATAAAAGCCTATTTTAAGAGCATATTTTTCCAAGCTAACTAGGTGGAAAGTAATACAATAGGAGCCGTGATTTAGTCCAGCTACTCTACCAAGCCCTTCTATAATTTCCTGGATGATTTGGAGTCCTGTCCTACACTTTTTCATGGTAGCTAACACTAAAAACTGCTTCAGCAGGAGAGAAATCAGCCCTATTCAGTACTGACCCACTAGTAATGGTTGAGAGGGGCATTATCTTCCCTGTTCCATCAGTACAAGGCAAATGAGGGAGGCAGTTTCCTTCAGGGAACCGAGGCTGTGCTAGGGACACAGGAAGAAGGGAACAATGCCCAAGATTTGCATTTGCTGAAGGGCTCAGCACATTGCTCCCTTGTGAGCCGGCCAAGACCGACAGCACATGAATCCTTGTGATTCATCCTCCCCCCTGGTCTACCTCTCTGTATCCAGCACGGCACAGAGAACTCTGTGTGTTTATTTATACACAAAAAGCTCTTTACTTGGTACTGTCGTATTTGGGTGCTTGGCTCAGGCTCCCAAGATGGAGCAGGGGTACAGACTGATCTGTTGAACCAGTATTTTCCACTTTTCTGCCAGGCTGCTGGGTGACCTTGGGCAGTTCACAACAACTTCACTTCTCACCACCTTGATTTTTGTACTATTATCCTGCTTAACTTTGAATGGAGTGTAACTGTCAACTGATGCAAGGGTATGTTGTTTACATATGACTCAAAATCAGTGCCTAAAACCTGAAATCAGCAAGATAGAGAAATTGAGAAAGAACAGAGCAGAAATATGAAATTGTTCCTCTGCCTCAGCTTTTCTCTGCCTGCTGCCCTTCCCAAACACAGGCAATTACAGTCCAACCCCACCATCCAATTTACTCCCTGTCAGCCACACTGAGAGGTTCAGATTACCCCCCAAGGCATCATAAATGACAGGTAAATAAGCCCATGCACGTTAGGAAGAGTCTCCTTAAAGGTTACAGTTCTGCTGTGCTGAAGAATGCACGTTTCAGGGCAGGTATTTCCCTTTGGAAGGCTCTGGATATGGAAACCTGACAAGAAGGGCAGGTGCTCAGGAAGGACACATTCCAGGCACTGCTGCTGATCCCAGGTCAGCCGTGCCTGCCCAGACTGGCGTTAGTGGTTTAAGGGGAAGCATAACTCAGGGATGCAGGGGAAGCATAACCCAGGGATGCACGACATGGTGAGGCTGCTGGTCATGGATGTGCCAGTGTCTCTGGTGGACTCTAAGCTGATGAAAAGGCTCACGAGTTTCTGCTGCTCATGAATATCATATACAGAAACTGTCTTTTCCTCCTACAAATAACTCCTCCTGGAGTTTGTAGGAAGCCTTGTCTAAGGGTTATGACCGTCTCAGGGTTGAACTGTGGAGAAAAGCCGGACACCAGCTGCCCTTGGGGGTGGGAGGCAGACACGGAGCAGTGCCCAGCGCTGCCTTTGCAGGACCTCCCGCGATGGCAGGGGCTGATCCTGCGTGTGAAGCGTCACTTGCACCGTACACAGGCTCCCAAGGTTTTCCCTTCCGAG
>VWZV01016535.1:170714-302714 GCA_013397155.1 Irena cyanogastra
CACTGCTCCGCTCCGCTCGGCTCCGCACGGCGCGCACCGGGCCGAGCGCTCCATGAGCCGCCGCGGGGGCGGTCGGCGCTGCCTTCGCTCCCCGCCGCGGAGCCGCCGCGCCGCCGGAGCCGGGATGTGACTTGCGGAGGGCTGGCGGACAGAGCTGCCCCGCCGCCCTGGGCCGCAGCAGACAGCGGGTGAGCCGGCGGCGGGCGGGGGGNCTTGTGATTCATCCTCCCCCCTGGTCTACCTCTCTGTATCCAGCACGGCACAGAGAACTCTGTGTGTTTATTTATACACAAAAAGCTCTTTACTTGGTACTGTCGTATTTGGGTGCTTGGCTCAGGCTCCCAAGATGGAGCAGGGGTACAGACTGATCTGTTGAACCAGTATTTTCCACTTTTCTGCCAGGCTGCTGGGTGACCTTGGGCAGTTCACAACAACTTCACTTCTCACCACCTTGATTTTTGTACTATTATCCTGCTTAACTTTGAATGGAGTGTAACTGTCAACTGATGCAAGGGTATGTTGTTTACATATGACTCAAATAAAATCAGTGCCTAAAACCTGAAATCAGCAAGATAGAGAAATTGAGAAAGAACAGAGCAGAAATATGAAATTGTTCCTCTGCCTCAGCTTTTCTCTGCCTGCTGCCCTTCCCAAACACAGGCAATTACAGTCCAACCCCACCATGCAATTTACTCCCTGTCAGCCACACTGAGAGGTTCAGATTACCCCCCAAGGCATCATAAATGACAGGTAAATAAGCCCATGCACGTTAGGAAGAGTCTCCTTAAAGGTTACAGTTCTGCTGTGCTGAAGAATGCACGTTTCAGGGCAGGTATTTCCCTTTGGAAGGCTCTGGATATGGAAACCTGACAAGAAGGGCAGGTGCTCAGGAAGGACACATTCCAGGCACTGCTGCTGATCCCAGGTCAGCCGTGCCTGCCCAGACTGGCGTTAGTGGTTTAAGGGGAAGCATAACTCAGGGATGCAGGGGAAGCATAACCCAGGGATGCACGACATGGTGAGGCTGCTGGTCATGGATGTGCCAGTGTCTCTGGTGGACTCTAAGCTGATGAAAAGGCTCACGAGTTTCTGCTGCTCATGAATATCATATACAGAAACTGTCTTTTCCTCCTACAAATAACTCCTCCTGGAGTTTGTAGGAAGCCTTGTCTAAGGGTTATGACCGTCTCAGGGTTGAACTGTGGAGAAAAGCCGGACACCAGCTGCCCTTGGGGGTGGGAGGCAGACACGGAGCAGTGCTCAGCGCTGCCTTTGCAGGACCTCCCGCGATGGCAGGGGCTGATCCTGCGTGTGAAGCGTCACTTGCACCGTACACAGGCTCCCAAGGTTTTCCCTTCCGAGGGTTTGTTTAGCTCGGGCTGTGGCAGGTCGGAAGCTGTATCTGGAGAAGGTTTGAACGTATCCAGCCCCTTTCAAGATCCTCCCTTGTCGGAGGGCTAAAAACCCCCCTCGCCTCTGCAGTCCCACACCTGGCGGTAGGTGTGTGCACGCCCAGCCAGCCTGGCCGGGATGGGGCTTCCAAGCCTTGCTCTCGCACTCATTTGCGGAGACAGGAGCAGGCAGGAATGCCCGTCCGTGTGCCTGCTCCCGCCGCGCGCTGTGTGCTGCCCTCGTGTCACCTGCGCACGTAGGGCTGCGGCCATGTGTCCCCCTGTGCAAGTCCGCGCTTACGGCGCCGATACGTGCCCGGCCGCACGGGGTGCCGGGCTGCGGAGCGGGAGCGTGAGGATGTGGTAGCGCGTGTTGGAGGGTGAGTGTGAGCAGTGTGTGTGTGAGCAGTGTGAGTGTGAGTGTGTAAGTGCGCGCCCACGCCCCCACCGTGCCCCTTCCCCTGGGTGCCGGGCAGCTCCGCGCGGCCAGAGCGCCCCGGCGCTGTGGGATGCCCCGTCCCCGTCCCTGTCCCCGGGGTGCCCCTGCCTGCCGAGCCGACTCGAGCCGGGCAGTGCCGCGCGGAGCCGTGCCCGAGCGGAGCGGGGCGGGGCGGTGGGAGGGGGCTGGCCGCGGGGCCGTAGCGCGGCGGAGCGGCGGGCGCAGAGCGCGGCGGACACTGCTCCGCTCCGCTCGGCTCCGCACGGCGCGCACCGGGCCGAGCGCTCCATGAGCCGCCGCGGGGGCGGTCGGCGCTGCCTTCGCTCCCCGCCGCGGAGCCGCCGCGCCGCCGGAGCCGGGATGTGACTTGCGGAGGGCTGGCGGACAGAGCTGCCCCGCCGCCCTGGGCCGCAGCAGACAGCGGGTGAGCCGGCCGCGGGCGGGGGGACGGCGGCCCCGGACCGGCTCCGGGGGTACGCCCGGGGTAGGGCTGCGGGCTAGGGGACGGAGCGGAGCCGCTCACCCGGCTCTGCGCCCTGCGCCTCCCGCAGAATTAGCCCGGTGGCCGCCAGTAGACAGCAGGCTAGATATAGGAATCCTAGGGGGGATTAGACGGGATATAGGGCAGGACGGGGGGGCTCGGAGCAGGGGGCTGCGCTTCGGGGAGCGGGGCGGAAGGCTGGAGAGGAGGGCAGTGGAGTTCGGAGAGAATGGGGAAGAAGAGCGGGAACAGGCGGGGGAGGAAGAGACAGGGAAAAGAAACCGAAGAGAAAAATGAGCGAAGGGACAAAAGAGCGGAGGCTGAAGCGGGATAGGTATCGTCCCGGAGGAGAAGGCTGAGGGCGGATTAAGGCGAGCCCGGAGCGGACGCAGCCGCGCACCGGCCGCACAGTGCAAGTACCCCCGCTTGGCCTCGCTCCGCCGTCGTACGCGGGGTAGTTGTAGCCAAGCCCGGCACCTCTTCGCATTCCCTGCGGGAGCTCAAGGGCAGTGACAGGGAAGAGGGCGAAGGGGAAGAGCCTTTTGTTGGCCCCTGGCCGCCGCGGTCCGGTCCGGGGGCTGGCGGAGGCTCCGGCTGGGTGCGGGTGCGCAGCAGTTCTCTCTCTAGTTAATAGCAGCCCTGTCTCTGTGTTACCTCTCCGCAGAGCCACGCAGCGAGAGGATTTAGCACTTATGTGAACCCTTTGTTTACACCTGCCCTTAATGTTTATCCGAAGGCTAACAGGATTTCCTGCGTGCGGAACCCAAACAGCCAGCTTGGTGATCAGCGCTAGTACCGAGTAGCTGTTTAACGGGGATCCCCTTGCTGCTTACCAGCAGGGAATAGCAGGGTTGAGGTGTTGTCTCGCTAAGTCAGGAGAAATCAGGTGACAGAACCCATCTGCTAGAAGGCTGTGACATGAATAGAAACAGTCTGAGAATTAGCAAAGAAAACAAACCGTTGATTACTGTAATGGATTGCTGTCGGCTGTGAATTCAACACCAGGCACTATGGTCAGAAGTACCTAGGCACACGTGATACACAGATTCTGACCAAAGGGAATTCAGCTCCTAGAAAATTAGAAAGATAATTACATAGGGTATTCAGCATCACAAAGTATTTTTGAATGAAAGCAATACTTTTTGTACATGTCCTTTTTGGAGTGGGGTCTTGCCTTCTGTAACTGCGAGGCTGTAACAGAGCACGATGTGTATCTGATGCAGAGGCTGTCAAAATCACTGCTGTATTTTTGCCTACAAAGCACAATTGCACTATTAATTGTTATTCTGGAAATACATACGTCTCTTGAGTAGTCTGATCTCAACTTGGCTGTTGCTGCTCTGTTATCAGTCCTGGAGCTCATTCTTCAGTTCTGATCAAAAGCAGCTGGCAGAGATCCTGTGTTGTGATTAATTCCTCACTCACTCGCATCTCTCCACAACACTTCGTGGTGGGGATGGTTTTCTTTTGGAAATTGCACAGTCAACCAGTCTTCTGCCTGTGTGGCAGAGCAGGTTACTATTTGTGCTACTATTGCTTATATTTACTAGATTATTTTTCTTCTCTGCCATTGAATGCATCTCCCTGTGTCAGCTGACTAACATTTGAACTCCATGTACAGGAGCAGATAATGCATCTAACCATGAATAGCCTAACCTTAACTCTTTGCACTATTACACACTTATTCTGGATATGTATTCTGTAGCAGCATACAGCTTTGTCTTTTTGATCCCTTTGCAAGCTTTGGTCAGAAGACTTTAGCTACAGAAAGCCTTATTGATTTTTAACCATGACAACTTTTTGATGACAACTGTGAGATTTTCTGTTTCTGCTTAGCTGCTTGTAAGTGTAGTTTGTACCCGCTGGGGCAGCTTTGTGTCTGCAATTTCTGTAGTGACTCTATGCCAGATAATGTAATGAAAGGGACCTCGCTCTGTAGAAAACAGTGGAGTTATTACAGCTGTCATTGAGAGCAGATTTTGAGCCAAAATTTGAGTACTGGATTTGAAGCTGTCCTGCTAATTGTTCGCTGCTTTTGCCCAAAATGTGTAAGGCTTATTGATTAGAATATTGATTGTAAGTGTTCCTGATTGCTCTGGTTTCAGGTATGTTGCCGTAATGGCTTTACCAAAATAAAATTTTGGAGAGGAATCTGGGGGGAAAAAAAATCTCAAGTTGCTTTTCTTCCCTGTGAAGAGTTCATTGGAGTATGCAGGGGATGTATCTGTGCTGGAATGTTTCTGTGGCACTCCTGTGTTCCTGTAGTTCTCTGGCAGCAGAAGTGAAGTGCCAGCCGAATACAGTGCTGTTGTTACCACTGTGAGGTTGCATAACTTTAGTGAGAGCTAATCTAGACATAAAGAGGTAAAAATACTCTTCCTCTACAGTTACTGATTTAAGTAACAACCAAGCAAGAATGTGCAGTAAAATTTTACTATAAAATCTCAAGAGGCACAGAACTCTGCCATGCTACCCACGGCATATCTTGAGGAAGATACTATTTTAATAAAACCCCCAAAATGATGTATTTCTGGTTTTTGCAAAAAAAAAAAAAAAAACAACTTTCCTGGGAAAAAAAAGAACTTCACAGTTTTCCCTTAAAATGATTGAATCTGTGGTTTTAGCTAAAGTTGTGGTATTCTCTTGCCAAACTTGTGTGTTGTAATGCAGTGTTTCCCCTTGTTTTTACAACTGTCTGTGTTCAGTGCTGAGTATCAGCACTAGAAAGAGGATTATTTTTTTTTTGGCTGGTAATGTCTCAGGGGGTAGATTATTAATATTGCCTGTTTTTACCCAGTTAGGCAGAAATTGATAGTAAATAGGTTCAAAACATACTGCATTGTTGATAGCAGTTAGCAGGAAAAGATTCCTCCTTCGGAGACTTCAAGCCCTGCTTGCCAGCTTGGGTCTGGGCAGGATCTGGTGTTTAGTGAGACTCCCTGACATTGGGTAGGAAATTATTTCACACAGGAATAGCTGTCAGCAGTCCTAGAGATTTTCTTGGTCAGTACTGTGGCTGTCTGGGACCTTTTTAAGAGGACCACTGATTATGTCCCATCAGCTTTCCCAAAGTAGGAAATAACTTGGGAAAATTTCTCTTGAGTTGAACACCTCTACATTTCAGAATACGTATTTTGAATTCTGAGTATGTTTTGTCACAGCTTAATTTTCCCTTTCCAAAACTAACCACTTCTTCATGGAAGGGGAAATACTCAAATTCATTAACCCTCCCTTCCCCCTCCCAAACACTTCCGAATAGGAAGAGGAAACAAATGATGGCCTGACAATATGACTGCTTACCCATGCAGCACAATCTCCATGGAAACAGACTGTCCTAGAATAGCTCAATCACATGAGGGTTACATGACATGAATAAAGTAACCAGAAAACTGGAAAATATCTTAGAACTGGGGATACTTGCACTTAATTAATTACCCCCCAGGTCTTTGGAGAGTAGCTAATAAACAAAGCTAGTATTGAAAGCAGTTTAGTCCATGCTTATCATAATTGGTTAGTGATGGGATAATGGAAAATTAGCATGACCCTCACTTTAGGGTTGTTTATTTTTTCTAGCTTGGGTGACATTTAGAATGAATTTTGGATCATTTTCCACATGACCTCCTACTTCTTGAAATGGTACCACTGGTTTGGAGCATTGCCTTAGTAGATGCCAGTGGATTTCCCTGCTTTGTGTCAGCAGGCACTGACCATTTCACACTTTTAGGATGTTTCAAACACTCCAAGGGAAATTCACTAGTTGCAGTAGGCATTGACTATGCATAAAAGGAATTGGAGAACTATCTTTGGAATGTTTTCTTCTAGTTAATTATGTACTCAAAGGGCAAGGAGATTTATTGAGCGTATATGCAATAGAAAAATGAATATATTTCACTGATGATTAGTTTTCTGTCTGTGAAGTCAGTGTTTTTAATGTGGGTGTTGCAACAGAGTCATTGAAGAACCTGTTACACAAATCAGATATAAACAAGTGTATATTCTACCAATCCACCATAAAGTAAATTACAGATAGGTAGAAAAAACAAATCATTTGTCCTTAGCAGGCCATTGCATTGTTAGAACATTGCAGCCCTTCCACTAGTGCAAAGATTAATTTCTGTGGGCTGGCAGAGATCGCCCATTACCCATTTGCTGTTTGTCCAAGCCCAGATCACATTATCTGTCACAGCTTCCACTTCTGGGCTGAAGGTTTGGAATAGAATGTTTTGTACCCTGTGTGCCTGAAGCCCATAGAGTCATTACACATTTATATTGGCATGTTTGCTGTCTTGGTGCCCCTAATAGCAAACATCATAAACTTCATCATCTGTCTCCTGAGGAGGGCTGGAAATGGCCATTGGTCATTACACAGGGAAACATTGGTTGGAAGATTCAGATCCCCAGGATTTCACTTTGGTCTTTACAGGACAGTAAAGCAGGGGATTGCACAAGGAGATCCATAGTTCTCAGCTCTAAGAGACACAGTACAGTTTCAGTCTGTGTAAATAGTTTTTGTGTTTGTTATGACAGATTGTGCTCAATGCAACATTGCACTACTACTTTACATCATTTTCAACCCTCATTAAAGTTTTCAAAGTTTTCATTAAAAGCAGTTCTAATCTATGAAATCTCTTTGGACAGGTAACCATTTAGGGCTGTTGTATGGCTTACAGAAGTTTCTCTGCTTTTCACTTTGCATCCTAAACATGTCCCATGAGCTGTGTGACTCACTGACTAACATTACTGCCTGCTTATGTGGTGCTGTTCTTCCTCATGGTCAGACAGTACCAGGGGGAGTCTGAAACGTCCCTCACATCAGTGAGGAAAATCCTGCTGGAACCTGCAGCACAACTGCTGGTGAAGGTTAACAGAGTCAGGTTTCATATCTGCTCCTCACAGTGTTTACTCCAGACTGCCCTCACAGAGGCAGACTGGGAGATAAAGGTTACATTTTTTAACAATCTCCTTTGCTCTGCTTTGCTAAATAAAAGCAAATGCCATAATGTGTATTTTTAAAGCACCTAACCCATGCTCTTCCTAAAACTAAGCTGGGATTTGTCTAGGCTTTTGGTCCTGATGGTCAGGTGGGATGTGTTGTGTTCTTGGAGAGTTTACCATTGTCCACTCTCTGGATGCCAAGAAAGAGATGCTCTGGTTTTTGTTATTTGTTTCCTTTGAATGGCTTTGGACTGGCTAAGAAACACAATGAGGCATTCATTTTTGATTAGTTGATTGATGACACTGCATGTGTGCAGCATTGTCACAGAATATGGGATTTTTCTAGACTATCATTCCCACTTCCAAATGCAATCTAATATCTGGGCTTTGGAAGAGGATGAAAGAAGTGAATATGATAACTGCCTATTGACTGAGCATGAAAACAAGATTTTTCTTTTTTTAAGAACGTACAATGTTTGTTTTCCTTGGATTGCTTTATCCTTTGAAAAGTAATAATTTAAAAAGTGGTTTTGACTCTGCCTTTGTTCCAGTAAAAGGAGCAAGGCCGTGGGACAGTCTAATTGTGATATTGCTTACACCTGCATCAGGCCCAGTGCAACTTAAACACCTCCATTTGAATGGGGTATTACATTTAAGCAGGTAGTAAGTGTCCAAGTACTGCAGATAATGTAATATTTGCAACAGGATACATCATTTTTTCTGGCCGTGTTGTAGGCCATTTGCAGGGTCAGAGTTTGGAAATGTTATTTTCAATCTGTGCAAACAGAGCAATGAGTCATTTTGCATTCTGAGTACAACAGGCAAAAGCAGCTTTTGGGAGGGCAGTGAAGGGGGCTGGGGGAGGCCGTGCCAGCTGCAAATCCAGTGCAAAAACTGTAAACACGGGCTACTGAAACAAGCTGGGCTTCAGTGGCTGTGAAATCCTCCAAACTCAGCTCTAGCTAAACAAATACTTTGTTGTCTCAGACAGAAAAATGAAAACCTACCCAGCCATTGGTTTCTTCCTCCTGTTGGTGATCAGCTATGGCTCTTCAGAAAACTCCAGTACTCCCCGAGGGTGCGGACTGGATCTCCTCCCCCAGTACATTTACCTGTGTGACCTGGATGCCATCTGGGGGATCGTTCTGGAGGCGGTGGCAGGGGCAGGTGTGCTGACCACATTGCTGCTGATGCTGATTTTGCTGGTGAGGCTGCCCTTCATCAAGGACAAAGAGAAGAAGAGCCCCCTGGGAATGCACTTCCTCTTTCTCTTCGGGACTCTGGGACTCTTTGGGCTAACGTTTGCTTTCATCATCCAGGAAGATGAAATGGTGTGCTCTACCCGAAGGTTTCTGTGGGGAGTTATCTTTGCTTTGTGCTTCTCGTGCTTGCTAGCCCAAGCCTGGAGACTCCGCAGGCTCGTTCGCCACGGGAAGAGCCCGTCTGGCTGGCATCTGGCCGGGGTGGCCACCTGCCTGATGCTGGTGCAGGTCATCATCGCGACCGAGTGGCTGATCCTGACCGTAGTCAGAGATAACAAGCGGGCCTGCAGCTACGAGCCCATGGATTTTGTGATGGCTTCCATTTACGTCATGTTCCTGATGGTATTTACCATGGGATTTTCGTTTTTCACTCTCTGTGGGAAGTTTAAGAAATGGAAGAAAAACGGAGTATGCCTCATTATAACCCTTTTTTTTTCCATTCTGATTTGGGTAGCCTGGATGACTATGTACCTCTTTGGCAATGCTGAGCTCCAGAGAAGAGACAAATGGAGTGATCCCACTCTGGCTATTGCACTGGTGTCCAGTGGCTGGGTGTTTGTTATTTTTCATGCCATCCCAGAGGTCCATTGCACCATCCTTCCATCACAGCAGGAAAACACACCCAATTATTTTGATACTTCGCAGCCGAGGATGCGTGAAACCGCCTTTGAGGAAGATATTCAGCTTCCTCGGAGCTACATGGAAAATAAAGCCTTTTCAATGGATGAACATAATGCAGGTAAAAATTGGCTATAAAGGACTATATTTTTTGTAGTGTCAAGAAAACTCTCTGTATGAGACATTTTCCAGGTGTTGAAAACGAAGGTCATGATAAATACAACAATTTTCACACTACACCTTGTTCCCTTTTACAATTTTCACTCAGATATCATCTAGTGAGGGAGAAAAATGAAAAAAATGCAGACAATACATATGTTAGGTTAAAATTATTCTTCTGCATGTTGACTTTTCTTTGAAAAACTGAACAATTTCAAATGTAAAGCCAACACCAAAAGAATAAAAAAATCATTGTGGAAAAAACAACTTTTATTTTAAATAATTTAAATGATATTTTAAATCAGCATTTAATACAAAATATTTTTCCAAAACCTCAGAAAAAAATAAAGTGGTCTATGTTACAAATTGCTCAACCACTTGAGCAACAAAAGAATTATTATTAATTATCTTTCCATTAAAATGGATTTGGTGCCACTTTGTGTCCCTGTGGGGGAAAAAATGCCAAGTGGCTTATAGACAGCTCAAAGACAGCCTTTGTTCTGAAGGCTTGAACATCTGAGGTTTCACAGAGGTTTTGAGGTAATTTGCCTTCCTTGCTATAGAACGATGTGTGATCACACATCATTAAAATTTGCAGTGGAAATGTTTTTGAGTGATTGCTGAAAGGACCAGCAACAACTGGGTGCTTCAGAGATCCAAACCCTGTGTGAAAGCTTCACCCATGGCAGAAACCCCGGGGCTGCCTCTGTGACCGGCGGTGGGAAGCAGGAGCCCCGTGCTGTTCTTAGGGGGGTTGTGGTTGGTGCTGCCCCACACCTGCATAAAGGATTTTGTTACAAGCCACACTGATTTTTTTCACTCCAACTGAGAAGAATACTGGCCTGGTATCCCAGGCAGCAGCTGCCACATTGCTCTGGCAGCCCCTGAAAGAAGGCTGAGGGCACGTGGTCCAGGCACTTCACCTTCCTATTCATCTTTGTGTCTTTGGTTTCCTCTGGGTTTGATGTTTCCCTGGGTCCTGACCAGACATGGAGGAAAATAGCACTTTTGTTTGGCACAGTGTCAGGTCAGGAAGGCATTTTTTCCTGTAAGTTTTTTAGCAGGAACTTTAAAGATCTCCTTCTAGTAGGGAAGTTTGTTCTGTGAGTAGATACCATAAGGGCAGTGGTAAAACAAAAAAATCACATGAATAAAAGCATGGTTGTTATTACTAATGTTCCAGAGCAAGAGGCAGTTACACTATGGACTGTTAAAAGCACTCTTTTTTCCTGTGATGTTTTTTTTTTACTGTCCTCCATCCCCCATTAAATTAATTTCATAGTAAAGTAACTGCAGTGGCTTCAGTCAAGCTATTTCTGGCTAAGGCAGATCTAAGAACAAAATTGGATCTTTCACTCTATATCATTCCCATTCATGGATGAATTTTAAAAAAATAACTGGAAGCTCCTTTTTGATCTAATCATTTAGTAACTAAGTTTTTTTGTGAAATGGATAGATGTATGATAGCTACAAAATCATTATACTGTCTATTACAGTGCAGTTTATGTTCTGTTTAATTCTATCTGAATTATAGTACAATACAAAATAGGTTTCCTTATCTCATGCCCTTGTTAATGTATACCATAGCAAATGCCTATCATTCCTATTCCCATGGCATATAGGAATTTTTAATACATCAAAACATATTAAATACTCCTTTGCAGCAGTTCTTTAGGGACTGGCTTGGGACAGCAGGGTTTGGAGACAAAACTTAGTAGCATGGTAGAGACTTGAAGTAAATACTTGATTAATAACCAAGGCACTAAGCCAGATCCCTGTGCTGATGGTTGTCAGTGGCAAAGCCCCTGCAGTCTGTGAGCACTTGGCTCTGCAGGTAGGAAGAGAATGTTCTCTTCTTTCATCCCTTTAATCAGACTCAATTTGAGAATTCATCATCAAGAGTTTAGAAATTATCAGAAGGGTACTTTCTTCAATTACCTCATACTTAAGAATGATGTTTAAGAATAGAAGATGTACTAGTTGTTAAGTTTGAAAGACATGATAAGCAGAAAACAGTTCCCTGACTGTAATACTTGTTTCAGTAAATAGCTTTAAATAGAAAACATGCCTGGACAAACATACTTTCCATTAATTCTTATTATTCCCACTAATACTTCTATAAAACAATTTCATAACTTTGCTCTTTTTTAAGATTTTAAGCAGCATTTTAAGAATCTGAACAGCATTCAGGTTCAAACAAGCATATGTCCTCCTGGTTTCCTTCTTTCTTAGCAAAAATGTAGCTTCAAGTTATGCACTGCAACCAGAGCTGCTCTATTCCAGGAACAACATTAAGCATTAATAAAGCAAACCTATTTTAAAGTCACTAACTTAAACATCATACTAATCTGTATCAGCATACTAATCTGGGGATTTTAATATTTACATGACAGGTGGAAATATCTCTTTAGAAGAGTTATTTTCATAGGTTTGCCTTCTAGACTTACATTAAAGTATTTAGAAAGCCTGGCCAAAGAGCAGTGGCCTGAGTTCTCAGTGCTCTCTGGAAGTGCAGTGCACACTTGCAGGGCAACCTCTGTAGGCAGAGAGAATTTGGCTTAAACAATCTAAAGAAAGCTGGATGTGAAATGTAGAATGCTGCAGCTGTCAGGAAACCCAAGCCCAAGCAGCTCTGGTATCATTAAATTTCATTTAGTAACTTCTAGTACTACCAGTCACTGTCACAGCCAATGCCTAAAAGCAAAGTGAACAAAATTTCAAATGTGTTAAAGAGGCTTTGATACATTTGCTCAAATATCCTTGGTACTGCTTGTTTTTCACCTGTACATACCCTATGCAAGTGGATTTGTTTAATAGAAATGCAAAAGTTATAAGGAAAAATGGTAAAACTGGTGTGAGGAAAAAATCCAAAATTAGTATTTTGTCTACACGCTTTGTCACAGATGCTCACATCAGAAAAGTGTAATTGTTTGCAATAACAGGAAAAGAAAATTTAGCAATATGAAGTTGAATTTACTGGCTCTTTAAGATAGCTTTGAAATGATTGTGTATATTTTGTGTGAAGAGTCTGTATAAATATTTTAATGATGGTGTGCATGATAAAAATTTTTTTGTGTCTGTGTGTACTAACAAATACCAGTGCAATCATGTGTGTTTATCACATATGAAGTAGTCAAATAGCAAAAAAAAAAAGTTACTGACCTTTAAATGGTTAAATACCTAATAAAAAGTACTTAGTTCCAGTTTAGGCATTTTCATAATTTTTTCTGCCAGTGTTCTGCAAAAATATGTAATTTTCCAATAGAGAGTAAGTGAGGGTCTATATGTATCTGAAGCCAACAGCTGAGCATTTGCAGGGTGGAATTTCTAAATTTCCATGCTAAATCAGTACTGTTCTTCATCTTGGTGCACAACTCCCAGAGAGAGGAGTAGCAGTGGATAGAGGACAGCATATGGCAGTAGGATCCATTTAAATCTTCTTCTGTGTAGAGCAACTACACTGGAGATAAATCCTGGCTTCATTGAAGTCTGTGCTGAAATCCCATAAACTTCAGCTCATTCACGATTTCAGCCAGAGACTGTAGAATTGTAATTTGAATTAAATCTAAGAGAGGTTCTTGCCCAGGTGCCTGAACTGGGCATGTTTCTGTTTAGTGGCTGACAGATGAGTACTGCCCGTTGGTGGATAAATGAGCTCTGTTCCTTGGCCACATCTGAGTTCAGTGAAGTCGTTATTTACCCTTGAAATTAAAGAGGGAGTTTGTACGTGCCAATCCCTAGACTGCTTTAGAGAGAGAGCAGCATGTCCCTCATTATGCATATCTCATTCAGAATTTACATCTTGAACCCAAAGTTGTACTAAAATTAATGGGGAGACTGTTTTATTCCTGGTGTAAACATCTAAAAGGATAATCAGTATCTTCTCTTTGGCTTCAGTGATTTGCCATGTTTAAGTTATTTGAAAGCAATATTTACTCCATCTTTCTAGTTTCTCAGAGTAAATATAATCTGAAACATCTGGAAAATCCTTATATGCTAGTCATGCTGAAGTAATGCTCAGGGGGTTGTGAGCATTGCTTACTGGCTTGAGCAAGGCTTTGGATCCCTGTCCACTGAGTTTGATAGAAAGCAAAATGCAACACATTCTACTTAACCCCAGAATATCCAGACCAACACAGGGAGCACTTTGCAAAACGCATTGTGCAAGATACATCACAGGTTTGGTGACTAAAGACATTGAGCTCCCACTGAAATGAGATTAAGCAAGCTTCAAAAATTTGGTTCCTTTTTCCCCCTCCCTAGCAAACATTTCATTTAACGTAAATCCGATTCTTCTGAGATCTGTTCCCAACGTGTAAGAGAAACAGCTGCTCAAAAGCAACGTGGAAGTTAAAATCAGTGGCAAAGTTCCCAATAACTAAACTGGAAGGAAGATACTCTGATTGCAGAGCTTTAACTGTGTTCTAAGAGTGATCTCTCTTTTCCAAACACAGCGCTAAGAACGGCAGGATTTCGAAACGGCAGTTTGGGAAGCCGGCCTAGTGCTCCTTTTAGAAGCAATGTTTATCAGCCAACTGAGATGGCAGTTGTGCTAAATGGTGGGACTGTAAGTATCAAAATGTCATGATTTAAGAAATCTTTGAAATGCACTGATATATACAACCATTACTAATTGAAAAACCCGCTTTAGCTTATTCACAGCAGGGGGAAGCTATAAATGAAAATTTAAGGCAGCAAGTATGCATGTAATGCTTCCCTTCCCTCTAAAAAATACATAGTTAACAAGTATTTTGCATTTGTTTACTTGGCTATTCACATTTTGCAGTGCAGCTTCAGTGAACCAGGTTTTTTTGTGAGACAACATATTCAATGGCCCTTTCAAATTAAATTTGTGTTAAGGTATTTAACATAACTATTAAGTGACACCATTTCTAATGTGATTTTTTCAAGATGGTGTGAGTCACACAGATGTTTTCAGGCAGTACATTACTTTAAATAATTGTTGCAGATACTGGTGGTCTATCACATATATTTAATTTTCCTGTAAAATACATGTAATTCTTTGTAACTTACAAATTTGTATATATTTTGAAAAGTGATTCATAAAAGAGGAATATAGAATATTTTAATGTTAATAGCATCAATTTTTCTTCCTTAGACAATGGTTTGGCATGTCATTCTTTGAAAGACCTGTATTTTTGCAGACTGGTTATTGTAAGATTGGTTTAGTGATGCCAAACGGACTTTACAAATGTTTTTCACGTTATGTCTAATTTTCACTTAAGACATTTCATATAGCAAGCATACTGTTGAAAAAGAAAAGTTTTCATCGCCGCATTTTTCATGCATATCTACATGCTTCTTAAAAATCTGCTCATGAGCCAGTTTGTACTCATGTGAGTTGGGTTTTCTTTCTTTTGAATCATGAGTTGATTCCATAACTCAACCTCTGCATTTAAAACCAAGTAACATGAACTGATTGCAGGTCTGGTTTTGGTTTTAAGTAAGTAAAGTTTTGGCTGATTTTAGAGGGACTAGATACAAGAATTCTCCTGTGTGGTAAGACTGTGTGAAACACGTCAACTTGAGTAAAATGAAAAGGCTTGGCTTTGCTGTCAGTAATGGATTGCATCCTTCTGATGTTTTAATTCATCTCTGCCTGTTTTCTTATACCAGAATGTGCAGCTCAGGGAGAAGGCAGTTAAAGGATGAGAAGCTTGAGAATTTGGGGCTTTTTGTTTGTTCTGCTTTATTCTGAGCTGGATACAAAGCTGATGTGTATATATAGTCGTGGTTTCACAGAGAGCTAAATGCACTGTATGGGTGGAAGATGAGTTTCTTTGTATCACTGCTCTAGAACTGCCATCTGGAAATCTGTCGTGTATGTGTAGCGTGATAACACTGCTTTTTGAACAGTCCAGATCTCTCAGTTACGGGTTTATTATCCTTATTTCCAGATACCAACTGCTCCGCCAAGTTACACTGGACGACACCTCTGGTGAAAGGCTGTAGGCTGTAGAGAGTAAGAATCCTTGTTGCAGATGTTGTTCCCTGGCAGTGTGTCTTTGAGGGAAGGAATCCATAACAGTACCAGAACAAAGCAACAAAACATCCAGGAGCTTTCTAAATCCTACAGAGGATTTTGCCTAAATGTGAACACCATTGAATGGAGAATTGCAAAAACAAGATTATAAAACTGAAGCCGAATCTAATTTAAAACAGAAGTAGGCACACCTTAAATTGGCAGAGGGGATATTGTATTCTGAAGTGTAAGATATTCTCTTGTCTGTAACTTGTGTGCCAGGCAAGCCTGGTTTTGGTGGTTGCCAGTTGCTTGCAAAATACCTTCCTCTCACCTAAACTTAATTCATGTTGCCACAAGAGATTGCCACTACAGTGTAAAAACACGCAGGATTTCTTTCCATTTTTCTCCTTTTCCTGTCATTTCCAACGTCACGAGAAGTCCCTGTTTGCTCCCTCCCTAGCCGTGTGTAGTCAGACACCGTCCCTCTGTGGCGACAGTCCCCGTGGCTCTGTAGGCTGCTGCTCTGCTCACAAGCCGGCCCGGGAGGGCAGTTCTGGAGGGGTGCGAGGTCTGTGCGTGTTTCATGCGCCTTGCGGAGCTTCCCGGCGCAGGGAGGAGAAGCGGGGGTGCGGCAGGGGCAGCTCTCCTGGTGGGACGGATCCCCTGACAGGCGGCCCCGAGCCGGGTGTGAGCAGAGCCGGCGGCCCGGGCTCCGCAGGCGAAGCCGTGCCTCGCAGGGACGCGTTGGGCCGGGGCTCGGCGGGGACAGGGGAAGGAAGCGCTCCGGAGCCGGCCGGGCTGGGCCGAGGGTCAGAGACGGGGAGAGCCCCGAGCCCCCGTTCGTACGAGTTGTCCGGTCCCCTCGACTGCAGTTGTTCGTGCATTTAAATGTGGTTTTGCATTTTAGTGCCTAGAGAGTAGAATCTCTGTGCTGGAGGTGGTTTGTTGTTGTTTTTGTTTATTTACGGTGGTTTCTTCCTTAGTCCTCCCCTCCCCATGCATTTTCTTGAGTTGATATAAGGCAGACTTTTCAGAGCTTTTCATCTTTGTTTTCTCCAGGTTATTTAAATGGTTCCCATTGCCCATTTGTTGTGCCATGGTTTTTCCTTATGTTCAAGCAGTCATTCCTTTCTTTAACATTTAATACATATCGGACATTGAAAACATCACCGTATCCTCACTGTTTGGCCAATGTTAATCTTAGCTTTCCTCAATACTAAAAGCTAATTGTTTTTACTTGAAGGCATAGGAAACATATAACAATTAAACTTTACATATGCTGTAATAAAAATATATATTTTCAAACTAAAGAAAAAAAAAGTACAAATAACTGAATAGCTTAGTAGCTTCACAGAGAGAAGTTACTTGCTGTATACTGCAGAAGAAAGACAGGCTTTTTATTTTTCAAGAGTCTTCCTGATTCCTCATGTACCTCCATTTCTACTGAATTAGGAGCCTAGTCCTGCAGACTTGTACTCCCACGAGTAGTCCCACTGACACCAGTAGGTCTACGTACAGGTACAGAGGCTGCAAGACTAGTCCCTAAGTGTTGCACACAGATATATGTGTATATATATATATATATGGAAAAGTATCTATTGCCGTTCTTGCCATGATCATCTTATGGGGTTTTATTTCAAAGCCCTTCTCCTCCAGAAGCAATGTTTTTCTGTCATGCATGAGTGAAGGAGTATGTCAGCTCCCCCCTGCCCTCCCCTCCTCCAGGCAAAGGAAGCATGTGCTTGTTTTAGGGATCCTTTATTTCATTTTGTATGTAACTAGATGGCCTTAGTAACCAAGTAGGGTAGGGGTGGATATTGCATGCTATCCAGTGACTTAGAAATACATTTTGCTTGTTATGAGCAGAGCTTTGATTGAATAAGATAATATTTAAGATAATGATAGCCACCCAGAAGACATGTAATTTGGAACAATTAAAAAACTATTACCATCACTTGCCTGCAGAATTTTGCTTTTAAAAACCAGTTAGAAAAAATCCCTCATAAAACTCTTTACCATAAAAACATATAAGATGACCATGGCATAAATGGTAGGACAGGTTTCTTTTAAAAAGTTTATCATGCTACAACCAAGACTTACAAATTGTAATACACATTTTACAGACCTTTGACAAAATCTATACAAGACATAATTATCTTAAGAAACTTTCCTTTTTCTAGATGTGACTGAATTGATAAATAGAGTTCCCAATCCTGCTTCTGATGAAGTTGTTTGGAATTTCAGGGCTTATGCAAAGATATGGCCAGATCTTACAAACTGCAGTTCACATGACTAGTCTCATTGGGTTAGTCATGTGGACTATTCACTGAATTAAAAATTAGCAGGATTGGGTTTAATGTGTGGTGGTGAAAGTGTGGCAATAGATTTAGGAGGGTCTTTATTTTCCAACTTTGTACAATTAATGAACAACTTTTTTTTAAGTCACTAGTCTGTGATGTAAAATGCTCCAAAAATAAAACTGTAATTGAAGAAAGGCACTTTTATGTTAACTTATATTTTTGTTACAGTATTTACTTTTGCCTTTTTTGAAAGTTTTCTAGAATGTAGAGCATCTGTGAACAACATGAATAAGTAAGTAAGCACAAGCCTTTCGCAGTTCTCCTAATTATAATTAGCTTTTATACTATAAAAGCTACTATGTTGTCCCTGGATGGTTATGTGCTCATGGTTTTTCCCTGCAGAAAAATGAAATCAAAAAGCATCTGACAAAAGCATCTATTACCAAAACAAGATTTATAATGATTGGCTTTTGATCAATGGCAGGAAAAGAGTTCAGGGTCATACAGATCCTGTCCTGCTTTCAGATGGGTTGAGGGTGTTTGACACTTGCCAGAAAATATGTAGCATCTTCAGAAGAACACTCTCAATTTATCCAGCTGTTTCTATAAACAAGGTACATGAAATACTATAAAATTAGCTGTTTCTGCTTTTAGTCTAAACACAGGCATCTTGGTTGGCTTTGTTTGAGCCTGATGCCTTGGCTCTAACCAAAGGCCATACAAAAGGGAGCACTGTAGCTTTTATAATAAAACAATTGGATTATTCTACCAACTTACAGGATTACAAAGCAGGTGCTTTTTATTAATTGATGAGAGCTAAAGCTCATTTTTGATAGATAATATATATTTATTAAATGTATTAACGTGTGTTTTATAACATACCCTTTTTCCCGCTGATTGTTGCATACTGGTATCTTATTAAGTACATCTTTAAAGGATTTTCAAGACAATCAATGTGTTCCATGATGACTGTACATAAGTATACAAAACTACAAAGGTTGTAAAGCATGGGCAAATGTTTTATTTTCAAAATGCTGTTCTTAACGAGAATAAAGGCTTTACTATTTACTTACAATGTTTGCGTCCACTTGGTTTTAAAATCCACAAATATTTTTTCCATTGCAGTGAGCAGTGCTACAGACAGAATTGCCCCTTGGTGCAGTTCCTCAATGTAAGCAAAGTTAAACTGAAGAAAAGGGCTCCTAAAGCACATTCCTCCACCTTTGGCCACATTCCCACACTTACCCTTAGCTCTGGCACCTATCAAACCTACACTGAGCCAGTCAAGGAGCTCAGCAGCCAAACTCTTCACACAAAAGAGATGCTTTTTTCCCCTGTTGGCTCAGCAGTTTCCTGTTCTGGTTCAGTTGCTTGTGCTTGTGAAAAGGAGGGGACAGAAGAATGCAGCTGGGCTTGAAGAGTGCAGGATGAGAGTTTTTTCTTCAAATGGTTTGATGTTCCAGATCTGGTGTAAGAACCATCATCATCAACCAGGAGAAAACCCAAGGGGTGGGTACTGGTGTAAAAGTGAAGACAAAGTCTGTGCAAGTGCAGGAAGAAATCTATGTGGACCCACAGCAAGTGCTAGAGACCACCCATGTTTTATTAGGTGTTCAGTCAAAACAACTACACCTTTGACTTACATGGAATTATTTGTAGTTCTGCTACTATAGTCTCTAATTGTGAAATTATAAAGGCATAAATAGAACTGTTCTTGACAGGGCTAAGTTAAAAAAAAAAAACAATAAGGGTTCCTTAGCAAGGGGTCCAGTCTGATTTTTACTGTGCTTGGACCTGATATATGTAAGTAGCCTGCGTAAGATTGCTGTAAATGCTGACACTGGGATCTTAATTCTGCACTTTCTCAGCACATGTGCTAAGTGGTAACAAAAGGGCCTTTGACTTTTCTCCCCTGCAGAAATGCAGAGCAACCCCAGCTCTCATTGCCTTCCATTGGATTGCAGGGGCACAGCGTTTCTGCAAATTAGACCATTCTGAACAGAGCCTGGATTTGTGTCAATTGTCATAGCTCTGCAGGAGTCAGAGAAGTCCAGTTTATGATAAATGAAGATTTAACACTTGCCTACGTGTGGGTAGAACCCCATTTAATTTCATCCAGAGTTTTGTTCCTGTCAGAGAAGGTTTTAAGTGAGCATTCAGGAACACAAGATAAACACATTTTTGGCTAGATGTGCACCATTCCATCTGTTTTTAACAGAATTGTGCTCACTTAGACTAAGACTGAATTTTGTCTTGGCGTGCTGGGTCCTTACATAACCTGCCTTTGATTTACAATACCTCACATGTAAAACTTTAATGCTAAAAGCATTTCTAAATCAGTATCACAAAGTCCATGAGCTCTGTGCTTTGCAATTTTAGTGAGGAAACTAAAAATGAGACGTTGAAGGATTTTGTGTACGTTAGTCCACCTCTTCTAATTTGCTTCCCACTGCAACCATACCAAAAAAAAAAAAAATTAACAGGCGCAGAAACAAAAATGAAAACATCCACAGCAAATAGTCTGTTGTTCAATAAATAAAAATCACCTGCCCAACTCAAAATGTGTATTTCTGCTTTGCTTGGCTTTTTTTTTTTCATGTTTTGACACAACTTCAGCTCTCAGATACTTGCACGTAGTTCGTTGTGCCAGCTGTGGGAGTTGTGCATGTGTAGCTGAGGGCAGAGCTGTTTGCTAGTAAGAAGTCACTGGATTGTTAAGAAAAAAAATTGAAAGCAGCTCTTTGAGGTTTTTGCTTTAAAGAATTTTCAGTTAAAAGTCAGTGATGAAGTCATACAGTTCACCTAGCATATAAATATATTTTTGTCACTTAGGACAACAAGGTCAATAAAGAATAGCTTTTCTATGTCTCAGTGGAAAGAAGAATGTTATCCGTGTGATTGCAAAGGGTCTGCCAAATGGGAAAAATCAGTCAAACAAAGAGCACAGGGTTGCTTGCTGGAGTAAACAATTCTAAATGAACAAAAGCTCTACATAAAAGTAAAATGTCCCACCCCCTAGTGAAAGCTGTTTTCAAAGCTCTGTATTCTTTCAGAATGTTGTAATACAGATTAACCTAAGGTTTTTCTTCTGCTGATACAACAGTCTGGTTCCTCATTCTACTTGTGTGATTTCAGCTATCTTATTCTGGTTTTGATGTTTTAAAATTTTACAAATTGCCTTTCAACTTAAAAAAGTCTGCTTTTCTATTTCTTACACTTCAGAAGATGTCTCTGTACTATACACCTTTTACATCAAGCAAGTTTGTTGGGAGATTTATACATAAAAGCTATGCTAGTGGCAAAGAAAGCCAAATAAGCCCAAAAAAATCCCCTTTTGAACGTACAGTTTCAGCAGAGCTTAGTTACCCTTCCAAAGCATGCAACTGAAAACCAGCAAACAAAATCCTCTTGGCACATACCAAGAATACTGGGCTGCACCAGGCCCATGTGCTAATTTAAGGTGCTCAGTGTGCTCCCAACCTGGAGAATGTCAGCTCATAGAAAGCATACAGGAAAAGTGCTGTTTGAGGAGGGACACAGCAATCCCTTAGAAACCCAAAATGAGGCTGCAGCAGCAGGAGAAACCCTGTTTTACAATGGTCAAGGCAATACCCAGTGCCTCGATGGCACAAGACCTTTCTGGATTTTAGGGCTTCTGTTTGTACAGCTGTTAAGGAGAAAAATCAAGAGTGGCTTTAATATCCCATATGACTATGAATGTCCTGTATACAAAATAATTTTATAGCATTGAATTTTATCTAATATTCCTTGGCGTGATGAGGCTGACATTTGCAAATATTTAATAAAAATTGCAACATTCAGAAACCTCAGGGCTCACACACTTTCACATTGAAATGAGCAGGTGTTTTAGGTATCTGCTAGCAGTGCTTTTAGTCAGTAATGTCCTTGTCTTATCATAACCTGTGTTACTTAAGCATAACAATTTCCAATCACATCACACCAAGCAGGAAGCACAGGCTGTCAGCATAAATCTGGATTTCAGGCAGTTATTTAAATAGTTTTTGACACAGACTTGCTTCCTATGCAGATAGAAAAGTAAGATGTCCTCAGGATTCAGATAAGCTGGAAAGATGGAGAGAGAAGATGCCTGGCTACGGTTTTTTGCTAGAAAATTCCATTGGAGATTCTATTTTTCAGGCTGTGACACCGCAAAATGTACTAGCTTGCTTAAAATATTTTGAAATGCCTAAGAAAGATGTTTAGAACTTTCACCACCTGATAATCCAGCCCTTTTCTTTCAGACAACACATATCTAAAGCAATGAACAATGTAAATGTCAACATCAACAACCTGGCTTACAACTGTGCCATTCCTTATGCTGAATTTTAGCCATTTCAGTCCTAGAAGTCTCTTTCAAGAGAGTGAGAGACCCATTTCATTTTTCAGTGCACTTTAAAAAGTATTAAAATCTGAACTTGAGCAGCGCCGTTCCCATTCCACCTCTGTGCCTGCAGTCACTGTGTGCAGCTCTGCAGGGCCAGCTCCCAGCACTGTGGGAATCACAGCTAGGATCCTGCTGCAATGGAAACCATTCCCTTTGCTCTGCTGGGATCTCCTGCATGCTGGCCAAAGGCGTATGGACATAACTGGGCAGAACAAACTGCCCAGGATGCCATTTACACAGCGGGGGTTGCAACTGTGCTGCTGCCAGTCTCAGGGCAATGCCAAGAAAACTGTTCTCACAGAAAGCTGGATTCAGGAAGATTACAAGCACTTCAAATCCCAAGATGTTTGTGTAACTGAATGTATGAAAATTATCTAAGGAGAATGCCTAATTTAAGAAGGTGCAATATTAGAATTAAATAACAATAATGCTAATTGGCAGCATGATCGATATTTAGTATACTTTTAAAATATCAGCTCCTGTTTGAAGTCCCGAGACAGAAAGGAACTGAGGTCCTTAAGTGCTGTAACAGTGTAAGTTAAGAAAAAATAAAATCTCACACCCCACTTACTTCTTCTAGTACTGGTATTTCTACCTGAATAGGACATACGGTTTCTCCTATCAGAACAGTTTAATTTTTTAGCACTATGTTTCAGTCTCTTTACTGTATTTTTCAGACTTTTTACTCCTTACTCTTTATTTTTTCATAGTGAGAAAAACCTGATTAAACCATGCTTTAGTCACATGCAAGTTCTAAATCACAGGACACTACAGCCACCACTGCAATAATAAGCACTAGAGGGGACTGTGATTAATTTCTTTGGAGGTGAGCTGGGGGTGATCTTGAGGAGCACAACTGTTAACTGCTATTTTTGACCTGCTACTCCTACTACAATAAAGTCACCCACTACTTGGTTTGTCACGTTCCTTGGGAATGCAGCTCATTTGACATAGTTTATCATGCCTGTGCTGCACTGCTGAGGCACAGATGATGGCTAAAAGAAGCACTAGAATGTATCTGGATTCATCAGCTCCAGGGAAGGGAAAATTCAAAAATCTACAGAACTTGGAGCTTTTGTCCTATTTATATAAGCATTAAGTTCAAACATCCTTATAATCTAATTTGGATGGCAGATATCATTTTCCCTCATCTTAATGTACAGGACTGATGTTTTGGTTTGTTTCACTTGACACTTGGTTGTTTCAGCATAACAGTGAATAAACTATGACCTACTTTGTGCACTACTGTATAACACAACTGGCTGTGACAGTAGCTTAGGAAAGGTTTATGCTCCCACACTCTTTATAGAGTGCACTTCTTCTTCATAGAGCTCAAAGAACTACATTTAGTAATCTAAACAGTTGAAAACAGTAATGAAAAATACTATAGACTCAAAATATAAGAAGATGAAAATCCATTAAAGAAAATCTATTGGAATAACAACTTGTTAGTAGGGGCTTAGAGTAAAATATATATATAGAAAGGAGTTTCACCCTAGCCTCCCAATGAAATGCCAAAGAAGCCTGAACATGAAATTGGAGCTGTCAGCAATCTTGCTGAAATAAGACCTGACTTTTAAAGAGACAGGTTTTTTATAAAGTGTTTATAATTTTAGCCTCTTACTATTGGAAGTCTGCCTGTATACAATTATTAGTGAAAGCTTTCACTCCAGGAAATATTCAGTCACTAGTGATAGGGAAATTATCTATTGAATACAGATATATTAACCACACAAATGATAAAATGGAAATTGTACCTACCCACAGACACTCCTGTAAGTCACAAATATGAAATGGAACTGTTAGAGGATCACTCAGCAGAAGAGGCTTCTGCAAAATGGATTTTTAAAAGTGACAGGACAAACCTGATTCTCCAAATCAGGAGCAGAGTTTGTCAAATGCTTAGTCTTGCTTTCATGACTGTAGAGGACAAAAAGTTTCAGGGCATTTTTAAATTCACTTAGGATCAGATTAGCAAAGCAAGAGCTGACATACAGGAGACTTCCAAACACCAACATTCAGTGATGCATATGAGAAATAAGAGCTGAAAGATCTCTAGCAGAATTTGTTTGTGCAATGCACCATTGCTTTCTTCATATTTCGATAAGAAGACTGAGAGTTCATTAGAATATATTTGAATGGCATTTTTACAATTCAAGGTGTACAAAAGGAAGAGAAATATGGGAAGATACAGGTATTGGAGTAGATGAACAACAGCCACGAACACCTGAGTTAGGAGAAAAAAAACTACAGAGAATTAGATGTACTGGAGGCTTACTTAAGAGCACCCAAGTGTCCTCCAAATCCTTCAATGGAACACAACCCTGCACTAAGAAGAAAATCCAGAACAAAGGCAACCAGTGCATTTCCAGAGCATCTGATTAATGCAGTATTTTTCAATGTAAATACTCAAGATAGAGAATGATGAAAACAAAGAACTGACCAGAAATAGAAATCATTCCAGAGTGGCAGGTCCTCAGCTAAAAGCATTTGGGGATTTAAAGGCAGAAACCAACATGGGCAGAAACCCAAAATTCCAGATTTGCTGGGCAGCTTCATGAAAACTGCATTTATACCCATTAGCCCCTCTTATTTCTGACATGATTCCAACTTGCAAAATGTGATAGGTTCTGTGAAGTTACCAAATATAAACTCTTGTGCAGACTAAAACAAAGCATTAGCTAAGAAAGCAGACTGTTCCATTGGAAAAGATGTCTGGGTGACTGATGCCACAGGGAGGGCTCCAAGGGAGTCAGGGCAAGCAGCTCCTGGGTTCTGCAATCTGTCAGCCACTTCTTTGTACTCTGAGTTGTGTTTCAACACTCCACTAACAGCTCGTGGTCCTCCTTTCCCTGCCCCACTTCCCCCCTTCTTTTTTTTTAACCAAGAGTCTCAAATCTTGTTTCGCTGCAGGACTATCTGGAGGCTTTATTTTTCAGCTGGTGATAGCCTTTTCTTCAGGCTTCTAATACATCCCATAGTTATAAATAGAAATTTGGGGCTTGCTTATCTAAATGGTTTACAAAAAACACCAGCAGCATTTTCAGTAAAAATGCTCCGATGTTTTTTCACTTTTAAGGTTAAAAGCAGAAAAAGGAAACAAAGAAGATTGCAGAACCCATGAAGAATTTCTCCTCTCTTAAAAAAAGAAAAAACAAACAAAAAGATGTTTATATAATCACATAAAAATCACCAAATTGCAATGGTCCTTTTTTTCCATTACAAATGATTATTAACAACTGCAGAGTGATGAGTGAAAGTACAGTGAAAATACTGGAGGATTAGTTCAGACTTGTGCTCGCAGGCCCACTGCTGTGCCTGTGTAAGCACAGTTCAGAAGATCACGTGCTGTAGTTTATCTAAATTATCATCTTTCCTTTTTATTTTTTCAAACATTCCCAGCGTAGTTTCAGAAATTAAATGTTACTGTAATCTTTGTGAATTTTCAAAGATGTCTGAGTCCAGGGTGTGGACCAATAAATTGGATTCTGTATCATGAGTCTTATGACTTTTATCACTACATTCTCAGCTGTTAGTGCCAAGATTAAACTTTCAGAAACATCTCAAGCATTTTGAATTAAGCTTGATGAAAACCACCAGCACATACTCAGCCTTCGGTACTGCTTTGTTCTTTGATTTTCCTTTTTTTCCTTAAAAAAAAGAGAAATTTTAAGGTCTTCTTCTATGTAAGTTGAATTGTATACATGTGCTTTTAAATCAAAAGCAATCATACATACATATGCCCCCATTTTAAACCATTTTGACTGCAGCACTTTTGCTTTCAGAAAGAAAAATCCAAATACCTGTAAATACAGTCATGTTTAAAAAAAAATAAAAGGAGAGTTGAAATTCTTTTAAGTGCAGTGTCTTAGTGACAGCAAGCAGCCTTCCACTTTTAACCTGTTTATAAAAATTATTAGAAAAAATACATTCAACATATAAGATCTTAATATATGTGTGTATATAAATCTGTTATATAATATAACAGATTAAAAGTGTAAAACCATAGAATATGAGGAGGTCATCACTTACAAGAATTCCATTATGAGATTAATTAAAGAATTACAGCTGCAGTAAAAGGAGGGCAGATGAAATTAGAAACAAATTATTTTGTTTAAAATCTTCCTCAATTATTTCAACCACCCTTGGTGGAAGTGGCAAGAGGAGAAAAGAAACTCTCACATAACACTGATTAATTCCTTACATTTTACAGGGCTGAATTTTCCTAAATAAACCACAGAGATGCAGTCTTTAAGAAATCTGTTAGCTATTCAGACTATGCCTTTTCCTAATCCAACATTATTACCTGCAGTAATTTTAAATATTATCTTAAGCCTAGTGTAAGATTTCTCATTTATAAATATATCCTCTTTTCAATATTTTCTTTGGGAAACGACTCAGTCCTACAAACATGCATGTGGTTGTAACTTCATTTATGGCCCCAATAATAAGGATGTTTATGGAATGAATTGAAAGACATTTGACAGTGTAGCCATTTTTTTCTGGGTTCTGAATTTAACATTTTTCTCTCCTCCAATTAATTCTGCTTTGATGTGATATGATTGCATACAGGCATCATTCAGAAGTATGCAGACCAGACCTCCCCTGTTCAGCTTAACTTGATATTAAGCTTTTGAATCCTTCCTCATGGTTCAGGTGGAGACATCACAGCTGCATAAGGAGTGAGTGACTGCATTTCTCTGCTTCTTGACACTCTGCATCTGTTCCTGCTCTAGCACCATAAATACGCAGCCTGCTTTCCCTTGTATCTCATTCATTTTTGCAAGGATTTTCAGAACACCTCCATTTTGAGTTCTTCAGAGTATTGCTGGATGCAACTTCCCAAGGGAAAAGATTATTGCAATGAAAGAAGTATTTTTTAAATCTCTCCAGATAGGTAAGTAATAACTTCTACTGCCAAAGGAAAAATATAGCTTGAAAATTGAATAGAATGCAAAAGAATATTCCCTCCTGTGTCTGGAAATCACCCCCCCTCACCTGCTGTGAAGATTACTTTCTATCTTATTTTGATTTAAGTACATTTTCCACACACTGTGCCTTCTCTGTTACACAAGTGCCTTGCAAAGCCCAGGCTATGGTTGATTTATAAGACCTGCCAGCTAATAGGGTCACAATTTGTATTGCCATAAACCCAGGAATTTTTTTTCTTTTACTATTTTCCCTAAGAATACTGATTTTTAAAACAAAAATTTTACAAATTTCATGCAGATAAGAACAAGAAAAAAATTCCCTTAGGGCATAACATAGCTGAAAGTACTGTTGGTGTAACAGCAGCAATGGTCTTTCCAGCAGCAGAGAAGTAACCATTGCAACAGTGTCAGCAGAGTGTTTTGGTCACATAAGTGATGAATGAAGATTTTGGTGTTTTCATTCAAAAGTTTAAATATTTTTCAAATTCCTTTCATTGTAGGACAGACACTATCATTTCCAGTGCTGTCTCATCAGTACTAAATCTGCACAAAATGGTGCTCAGAACCACAATCTGCTATTCACTCAAATTCTCTGGAGGTTGAGTTTTAATTAACTGTATTTTCTGTAGAAAGCAAACAACTTTTTAATTCTGTAAAAAATTGTGGAACAAATTTATCCCATCAGCTGTTCTATATTAGAGAAAATTCCTTCTCCCTTCAAGTCTAAAGCTGTGAGCCAGTAAACTGAGTCTTAAGTGTTATGCTTATCTCTTACATTTTCAGTCTGAAATTGTTCAGAGTAAGGAGTGTCATACCTTAAATATAGATCATTTTGTGGAATGTAATTTTACACAGCAGCAGAGCAGTACAGCAAATAAAATGTCAGCCAAGAATGCTGTAGCTTTATGATCTTGGATATATGCTGAAAGAAACACTTTTTTTCTTTGCACTCAAAAAAGAAATTTTGCCAGCACATCCATTAAAAGAGGTCAACAGTCCTGCAAGGTGCTACTAATGCATAAAGTAATTTTCATGCAGTTTTCACACTTTCCAGCCTAGAGCACTTTGCAAAACTAATAATAAAGAGTATAAAAGATGGACTGAGGGAAGACCAAAGCACTTCACAGGAAAAAAGAAAAAAGCTTATCATGCTGGGAAAAAAATAGGAAAAAAATAGAAAAGTTTATCACTCTCTACAACTTCCTGAAAGGTGGCTGTGGTCAGGTGGGGTTGGTCTCTTTCACCAGGCAGCACTGACAGAACCAGAAGACACAATCTCAAGCTGTGCCAAAGGAAATATAGGTTGGATATTGGGAAAAAAGTTTTTTACAGAAACAGTGATAAAGTACTGGAATTGTCTGCCCAGGGAGGTGGTGGAGTCACCATCCCTGGATGTGTTTAAAAACAGACTGGATGTGGCACTGGGTGCCAGGGTTTAGTTGAGGTGTTAGGGCTGAGTTGGACTCGATGATCTTTAACTTCTCTTCCAACCCAGAGATTCTGTGTGTGAATTGTGTGAAGCAGGGGTGAATCAGTGCTTTGCATGAGGCACCATCACAGCCCTACAAACCACACACACCGCGTGGCTTCCAGGGCACAGCAGCTGGTGTGACACTGAGAGGCCATCACGGACAGGCACTTCTCCTTGCCTGGCTCACTGTTGCACTGTCCCTGTTCTGGATGTAGGGGCTGTGGCACTGCTGTCACAGGGTTTCTCAGGCTGAGCCAGCAGAAAGCCTCCCAGGGGCAGCAGAGCAGAGCAGAGGAGCCGTTCTTGGCTGAGCCAAGGCTCTGTGAAGCCACCAGTGCCCCTGCCAAGGGAGGGGAGCATGGCAGCAGCCTTGGCCAAGCAAGCACTGGGCTGCCTTTTTAATGGGGAAGTGGCTGGATCACCCCATAAAAATGAGACTTTTGGTCTCTACTGAAAAAAGAAAAGACCCTTCAGAAGTATTTCATTCTGGTGTAGTTCTAATGAAAACTCAACTGTTTGTTTCAAAATTAATGGACATGTTCTAACACACTTTCTGAAACCTGAGAAACAAATGAAGTATTACTTTGGGTTTGTTAATTACAATCAGTTTACATTTCTAATGTCTTCTTACTATCTTTTTTTAACGTATCATATACAAACACATTTTCATAAAATTATGCTTTTACCTAGAACATACCCTTGCAGTAAGGTTTCATTGTGCTGAAAATCCCAACAAAGCAGACTCTGCCTGTTAGCTCGCATTAACTGAGTCTTTGGCTGATATTTCCATGGAAGGTATGCTGATCTTTCTAGTAGTGTCAATAGAATCACATTACTGCTCGAGTCATCATTTTCTAAAAGCTATTTGGCAGCTCACCATTCATCCCCTACAGTTAGATTCAACACTATTTACAGCATCTAATAAACAGAGTTGGTTATATACAAATTAAAGAGATCTTTCATTATTTTTCCTAATGTGGTTAATTTCATAATAAAATGGTGTATCTACTTTAAAATGTTATTTTTTTTGACCACGAATCTTAATGCTTTATTTGTGATATCTGAGGTTTTAGTAACAATAAATGCTTTGTCTGCTTGATGCAAAGAGTTCAGTGGTTTAATTAAAGGGGATTAATTGAATTAACCAAATTAATTAATCCAGTTAAACTAAATGCTTAGAAAGACAAGGTTAAAAATTAGTTGTGTTATGCTATTCATTATTGTGTGAGTGTTCACAATCCACTTCAGCATGAAGTCAGTTGGGTTGGATGGAATCACTGGTAAAAGCAGTTAAACTAACCTTGCTGACTTTACAACGAAATAGGCTTTAACCACTAATATACAGCAGGATAATAAGAGCACAAAAAAGAGCAGCTGGAGCACTAACAAAATGAATTATGGCATCACAGCTGAGATTGATAATGAAAACCCCTGGACAGTAACTTCTCAAACTAGTACAGCTGTTTCCAAACAGCCATCTGTCTCGGCCTCAAGGTTATTTGATGTGTGGATACTCTTAAATTAACTTAGCAGAGCTCAGTTAAGAAATTACAGAAACAGTGTGATAATATTGAAAGCTAATGTGATATTAGCAATATAAACTTATACTGGTTTAAGAAAAAAAAATGAAAAGGGGAAATTTTGCAACTTTCTTTGAAGTGGTGGAACAGCTGTGTGTCCTAGAGTCCTAAAATAAATGACTTGATGACAGGAAAGCTCTCTGAGAGTGACTAAAAGGAAATTTGTTTTTCCTTTTGAAACAATTGGCAAAGGAAGTCTTATCACTACATAAGTCTCCAAAACAACTTAAGTATAGTTTATAGGAAGATTAAATTTCTTCAGACACAGGAGTTTTTTAATCAATTCAACTGTCAAATGACACAATCCACCCTTAGCCCCTATTTTTCTTCGTTGCAGAATTCTGAGAATGGGTTCACCTTGTCGCTTGAAAATGAACTAGTAATTTTCACCTTTAAGATTTTAGATGCATGAAGACTGCAAACAATGACCATGTAATCATCTAGTATCATATTCATCCTTTTTCACATTGGTGTGTTGTTAATATATAGGTTTGTTTCTTAGAAATGGGAAACATGCATCTCTAACTTTTACTGGTATCATGGACAATGGAATGTGTGAAAAAACATGCCTTAATGAGATGATAAAGATATTAACAAATTGAAAAGTCCAAGCCACAAACATTAAATTGCAACCACTTAAAAGGCATTAGCAAGCCTGCAAGGTCAACCTCTGTCATTATCTCCAGGAATGCAATTTTCCAACAATTAACACTGACAGAATTAACCATGTATTACAAAGAGAAAAATCCATCTTTTATGTTTTAAATTTATAATGAGAATAATTTTATTATAGGAAATTTGAATTCACTGTTTTCAGATACTTAGACCCAGATATATCTGTGTTTTCTTTTAAAAAGAAAAGATACCTACATTTTTTTACCAAGTCAACCCATAATAAACTGTAGTAGAGAGCTATGAAATTCCACTTGAAGAAAACTTTGGTTGCTCTGCCAAGATTTCCCTTATATGTCAGTCAAGTCTACTGGAAGACAATGTCTCATTGATTTTATCTTTTCATGATTTTTGTGCACTGTTACTACATGATTTAGTCTTCTAGGTCTAAGCTACTAAAACCAAGAATTCTCTTACTGCATATGAACATGCCATATATACAAACACATATACAAACACAGTTTTCCCCTGTTGTGATGTATGATCTTGTTCCTCAGAATTAATTATTTTCAGCTATAAAATATCCCTTAGGCAATTTCAAGGCTTGGTAAATAAAACCTGATATTTCATAGATTAAAACTGCAACACAAATATAAAGAAATGTTTGAAGAATCTACAGAGCCCTTGTAACAAACTCCTATCCCCAAACTCAGCAGTCTCCTGTAGTTCAGGGCACAGGCTGCCTGTCTGAGAGCACAGCTGTGACAGTGCCATCAGACTGGAGGGCACACAGAGCTGGCTGCTCTGACATCACTTCCCTCTCCTCAACGCCTGAACAGCACAGCTGAGTGTCCTCACACCTCACTCCTCCTCCATGGCTGTGGAGGTCACTGCCCTGCCTGGATCAGGGCTGAGTCAGCCACAGAGCCTGGGAAAATGCAGACTGGCTGAGGAGTAAATCCTGCATTAGCAGGCAAAGAGGCTGGGCAAATAATCATAATTTGATGATCAGTATTTGTGTGCCTAAGTGAATGGTAACTTGGCCCTGTCAGTAAAGCCTTGTCCACAAACAGGGCAAAAAAATAACACATTACAGTGCCACTTCTTGAAGCAATCTGGCCTTATTTCCCTTGGCAATTTTTAGGTTGTTTGGGTTTGTTTTCTATTTTTTAATTTTTTTAGAACTGTACAGGCCAAATTCTGCTGTAAATAACTACAGGAAAATGCCAACAGAGTATTTACCAGATAAAAATCCCACAGTTCAGAAAAACTGTACTACAACCCATCTGGTAAAAATCAACTTTACATGATGAGTAGCTGGTAGGTGTCTAATCCTGCTCTAGAAAATACTGTGCCAGCAAATTGTCATAGTTTTTTGAAAGTATTGAATTTAGGCCCTATATTGTATTTTTCATTGCCACTTTCAGCTGCACAGGCAACTCAAGTAGAATTATATTGACTGTAAAGAAACAGCCAAGTGTTTCCACCAGACATTACCTTCTCTCTCAGGATTACTGTCCTACTGTGTGGCCTATATTTTAATACAGCTCCAAGTATAAAAATTCAACACAATGTAAAAAACAAACAAACCAACCATCCAAAAAACCCCACAATTTCATTCACTTACCTTTGGCTTCCTGTTTAGCCCAGAATTTTTTCACTACCTCATTAATGTGCCTCTCCTCTCTCAGCTTCTTTTGCCACTGACGTAGCTCTTGTATTTCACTATTGCAACGAACCTGTGAAAGGGGAATCAGAAAAGAAAACAAATTGTATACCTTTGTGTTACCTAGGATGAGGATACAATTTTTTTCACAAGGTTGTGGCTGGGCAAATATGTGACAGCCATCCTCTCTGCTGGGCCTGAGGTAAAAGCAAAATCTCAGAGGTTTACAATTTTCAGCTTACACAGAAATAAAATCCACATAACTGACAAATCCAATTGAAAACATAAATATGTCTATTAGGGGATCACTCTGATTACCAAGCACTCCTGAGAATGAGATTGCAGTGAGATGCTAATTCTTTGAGTTAATTAAAATTTAAAGCCTTATGCTGAAGGGTATTAGTGCCCTTACAAAAGCATAACACTATAAAACCAACCCACTGACCAAAATAATAGAGCAGAAAAGGAGCATGAGGCGTCATGGAGAAAATTTATTCCATCAACCTGATTCACACCTGCCATCAGCTGCAAATAGGCTGACTGGCAATCCCACCCACACAATTTTCACAAACAGGAGAGCCATTAATCTGTTATTTAAAGTAATTGGACTGCATTATATGGTATCTATTCTTTGTCAGTCAATCACCTCGTGAAAGGCATAATTCTGCTTCCACAAAAAAAAATTACAGCAGTCAAAGGCCTTGATTTCATTTAGATGTAAGCTGAATTTTTCTAGTATTGTTTTTGTACTGATGTAGTTCCTACTAACATAGAAGTGAACTAGCTCTGCACCAACAGCTTTTACCACTCTGTTACTTACTCTTGTTGTAAGCAGGATTTGATTAATTAGCAGTGTGTTGGCCATTGTTGGCATTCACACAATTACTGCCTCCAGTGCACGAGATCCTGTCCTGAACAGCAGTGGAAAAGGACATGCCAGCACTACCTTAGACACTGGTGATTATTCTCTTAGAGTCACACTCAAATTGTAATAGAATTATTTTTAAAATGCAGTTTCTGGGGTTTGGGGTTTTTTCCCTAAATGTTACATGTAAAAATGTCATTGTGTTTCAGGGCTACATTTAGAGAAGCTGTGGCTGCCCCATCCCTGCCACTGTTCAAGGCCAGGTTGGATGGAGCTCTGAGCAACCTGCTTTGGTGGAAAGTATCCCTGCCCATGGCAGCAGGCCTGGAACTGGATGATTTTTAAGGTCCCTTCCAACCCAAACCACTCCATGATTCAAAGATTCAGTGTCCTAGTAATTCAGTCTGAAGTGGAACAACACAGTAGAAACAAGCAGCAATAAGTTCAGTTTCTCCTGGACACATTTTTGCTTGCAGGAAGATAACCACTTAGTTCCCTAGAAAATTTCTAAATAAAATTGTATATATTGTGTTGCTACAGGATATGGTGAAGAGTTTGCTCTGTGACTGGAACTCTTCTCCATTACACTCTGTTTTTCTCCCATTTTGCTAAGACACTTACAGAGCTAAAGAGCACGACTTAGTTTTCCACTAGTTATAAAAAACCCCAAACCTTAAAGAAAACAGTATAAATTATTTATCAAAAGTATTCTTTCCTCCCAGGAATTTTCCTCTGTGCTGCATCTAAGAATGCAGTAAACAGCAGCTGAACTCCCATAGCACTTTTCAATCCACTCAGGAGAAGATAACTTGCTATGTTTCAGACAGTGCACTGGCAGAGCAGAAATACAATACAAGGTTACACAATCAATAAAAACAGACAAGACTTGCTCAGTGACTTGAGATCATATACATCTTAGACCTCCAATAATATTCCTTTATACTGATACAGTTCTGTAGTATCTTCTATAAAAGTTATAAGGGCTTCTTACAAGGTTTCCATGAAATTTTAAAAATTAAAGAAGTTACAGCTACCAGTGACATCTTCAGCTATACAAAAAAAGATAATTTTCTATTAAATCCATCAAATACTATTTGCAAAAATAAAATGTAACCCAAACACAGGATAATTTCTTTAGGCTTGCAAGAGACATTTTTTCTTTTATGCTGCCATGTATGCTTTTATAAGCCAAATAATTCCTTATTACATGGAGTCAATTTGTCTCCACAGGAAAGGGTTAAGGAAATGCTTATGGGACACAAGCATATAAATGACATAGGTGCAAGAGGCAGGGAGATACAGAGGTAGTAATTTCTCTATCTAAATATAAAATTTCTGAAAACATGATGTGTCCATTTACAACTTCAGCTGTGTAAGATCTGTATTTTGGCCCATGACAGGGTCACAGCTGTCTCTGTACATTGAAAATAAAGACAATAATTCTTAACAGTTAGAAGATAAAAAGCAAATATAGTAGATTCTGTATAGTCTCCCTAAGCAAATAAAACAGTGGCAGTGCAGTGAAATACACAGGGAAATAGAGTTCTGAGATAAAGGCAGAGTCAGATACTCAAATACTCCAAAGTCAGCATTAAATCCAAGCAGTAAAATGAGCTCCCAGGACAAACTGTCTTTTTAGAAAAGTGAGTAAAAAAAGGAAAAAAGAACACAGATATGCCACCTGCAGAAAAACAGGTGACAGGAATGTAACAAAATACATTAAAAAGTTCTAAATATGCTTAATAGATTATAGCTCAGCATAGTTAAAATGTAGTTTAGCCTACTGATAATGCCTTACAAAGTTCTGTTTTGAAACCATAGTGCAAGGCTAGCATGATGAAAAAGCCATGACTTAGCAGCAAAATCTAAGGCAAATAAAGAGAGAGTCAAGAATCTTGTTCAAACAACTGACATGTATCTCCTGCAGACCAGCACTGCCTGAAGCGCTGGGGGGGTCTTAGCTTTGAAGGGAGAGTTCACTCCTACACTTGCTGTAAATAAAGGGAATATTTGTGTGACCTTCTGGGTTTAAGCCTTTGCTGGTAGCCACAGCTTGCTGGAAAGCAATATAAACTGTGATAGCAAAAGTACAACTACGCCTTGCAAGACACAAAGGAAAATTGGAGCATTTTTATCTTCAGCTTTTGCTCTAAGGATGTGTATAAAATAGCACTGAATATTTACATAATGCTGTCCAATTTCAACTCTTAAGCTATTAGAAAACTTAGTCATAAACCCCATGCTTTCAGTGCTAGGTGAGACCATGTAGCACAACAAATAAGGATAACACTAAAGGTTCACCCCCAGACATCAGAGGAAATTCTATTAATGAAAAATTCCTGTTAGTCTAGAATAGTTATGCAAATTTTAAAGATTAAAAAGAGCCCATTAAAAAAACGGCACTAAGCAAAGATTCTGCAGTAGAGGGGTGAAGGAATATATCATATTTTGCTGGAAAAGTGCCTGGAAAATTGACACCTAGCTGAACACTGCCTTGGCCCGTGACAGATGAATGGAACCTCAATAAAAAAGGATGGTGGAGAGTGAAAAGGAAGAATTCTGACGACAGAGCTGTCTCGAGTCTTACTTGAGTGCTCCTCCTGGCCCTCAAAGAGCTCTCTCAAGATGATGTCTTCCTTTCTGTGATCTCCTCAGAGAACTCAGCAGCTGTATTTTCCTGCTACTTGTTCTGGAATTCAGTTCTTGATTAAACTTGAAATAATTGTCAGAGTGCCCATCAATGTCTTTGTATGAAAGATTTTAGCAAGGACTCAGTTGATGGCAGCCATTAATTATTACTACAACAATTAAACAAGTGTTTTTCTGAAATGTGCTGCAGATAAGGATGAATTTCCTGTTTTGATCATGCTTTATTATCAAAGTTCTCAAGATTCTGTACCTATAGCTTTTTTTCCCCTTTACATAGAAAAACCATTACTGCCTGAACCATTTTTGCATTTTTTGCCATGTGTTTTTGATACTGGCATGCTCAGACAGCTGGAGGTAGCAGAAAAAAGTGAAGTATCAAGAGAAGACTGATGCTCAGTCAGTTATGTAACTAGATAAACTCTACAGCCTGAATCAATATGGTCAAGAAAATACCTCAAAAAATGGTCTGAGTCCATAGAAGATGTGTCTTAGAAGACCAAGGATGAAGTACCCTGTCTCTCCATCACAGTGTCACTCATCTGTGTGCTCATGTTTAATTATCCAGTATTATCACACTGTGTACATTCTTATTTCAAAAGCAGTATTTCAAAGTTCTAAATCCTCTGAATTATAAAACAAGGTTTAATGAAAAACTTCAGAAAATAGTTTAAAATTTTGACACAAAAATGTATTTAGAATGCAAAAATATATTAATAATGAATTATTAATTTGAATAGCAAATTCATTATTTGTTATTTTTTTATTATTTCGGATGATTCAGTTATTATCAGCTATTAACATTAAATCAGTATTAGCTGACTGAGCTATTTATTTTTAAAGCAAATAATCTATGAATTCTCTAATTTTTCATAACACACTTATCATTAATGTGATGAAATCCCATTTAAGCTTAGCGTTCTCTTAATCTGCAAGCCCAAGGATAACACATTGCCCTATGTAGTAATTTGTTACTAATGATTTTTATTTTATATTCTGATTGCAATTTTTAATTTTTAAAACCCCATGTTCTTTCACCTCAAATAAGGTAAAACATTAATAGCTAATTTTATAGCCTGAATTATTTTTTATGTCTCCTACCTTTTATAGCTAGATTTTCTCTCTCATTTCTGGGAATTGGTTTAGAATGATAAATACCAGTGTGAAAATGCTGAAGTTCATCTATACAAGGAAGGATTGTGCCTTTCACAAGCTTTCAGAGAAGCAGAAGATATCTGAGCAACCTTGCAGTGTTCAGCAAACATAACTGTTATTGGATAATGGTTGCCTCCACTGTAAGGATGCCTGCAGGGATGCTGTCAGTGCTAATTAATGTTAGTGTCAATGCTGTCTCTGTTTAAAAAAAGAAAAATAATGGAAAACAAACAAGCAGAAAGAGTCACAGAAATCCATCAGTCAAGAAGAACATTTCAAGGTATTTCATTGTCTTTGGCTGCACAGCACATTATAGGAGCCACTTATATATTCATGCTTGTTAAAAATAGTAGAGAACTTAACAGATAGTGTTTTATACTGATTGTTATTTAAAGAACATCTGACACCCAGAGATGCCTCACTGTCCATCACAACAAAACTGCTGCTATATCTGGAGGCCACTTAGAAGCTTAAGTTTTGATAAAGGAAGTCAAAGACATTTCTCCATCACCAAAGTCACCTGAATTTCAAATCCATTTCTTCCTGAAGTGTGAAGGTATTAGAGCTTTTAAAAATATATTTGACAGAACTTGTTCAGGATTTTCAAAATAATTTATTTAGTATCCTAGGGTTAGCATGGCTGTTACCCTCCAAAATAATAGCACTGAACAATTTTCTTTGTATTTATTTATGCACCTTGCTTTTCCCCCTTAAACTGGAATGGCACTATGCTGTGTTACTAGTATGCCTTACAACATCTGCTTGTCATTTGATTTCCCTTTTCCTTGAACAACAGCCTTCATGCCTCTCATAAATCTCCTGTCTCATCCTTGGTCTCAATTCCTTGTCCTTTCTTTCTGTCTACTTTTATTTCTCAACAGACCTCACCAATCCTCCTCATGCATCTCCACACTCACTCACATGTCCTTGCATGAAGCAAAATAACACTCCATCCTTGAGAACTACCCCAAAGCAACTTTCATTTAAAGAAAGAAAATCGTTCAGTGTTAATTGTACTTTGGAAAATCCAGTTTCAGTGGATTTTCTGTTGTTGAGGAAAACAGTGAGATTACATCAGCATAAATGCCTGTGAAAAAATTGTAGTCACTAGGCATAAGGCAGAGCAACATCCAAAGCCAATGAACCATAGGGGTCTCAGCAGCTATTTATAGTATCCCCGACTTAAAATTTATGTAAGGATTTTCCCTGGGGCCTTCACAGTCCTACAGTTTTCAACATCAAGCAAAATAATTATAGATTACTCTTACCCGATAACCTCTCCAGAAGGACTGAATTAGTATGCTTGCTTCTTCTTCTGATAGAAGCAGAGATAGAGGAACTGGTGGTCTAGGACTTAAAAAAAAATAAAATTTAACAGACAGCCTATAAATGTAAACCACTTTCTTCCCTAACAGTGTATTTTATCAAAAAGAGAAATGTGGTTCAGGAGCCTGAAAGGTACAATTTCTTATTGCTCTGAAAACAAAATGCACAAATAATATCTCCTTTACAAATATATTGCTATATACACTACAAGAATTCCTTCTTAAAACAATAATGTACAAATGGCACCTCAAGCACAGTCATCTTTCTTATTCTTCTACATGTATTTCAAACTCCCCCTATTATGGTAAGGTTTGAGGTGGCAGTGGGAGGTGGGCAAGGGAAGCAGTCTGCCATTTGTAAAGCAGGGAAGGTTTTAGTGTGTGTGCAACAATGAACAGACTTATGATGTAAATGTTTATTACATTAAATACACAGAATAGAAACATATCTTAGTACATTCATTTACATTATGGTGTCACTTTAAATTAAAACATGCTGAAAAATAATTATTAGCATATCTGCATAGCATGAATCCATGTTTAGAAATGTTTAAACAAGTTCTTAAAATGCTGAAATTTTACTTTTGATACCATATACACTTTCTTTGGTGATACAAGAATGTAATACATTTGTGAACTCAACCATTTTCAGCCAAAATATATGGCAGTTTGAAAGCACATCTGGTGATTCTGTTGCTACCAATTTTAATGGGAACAATCTAATAATTAAATTCAGCCACCACTAGCAAAATCTCAAAGACTATATCAAACCCTGCTTCCCAAAAGCCATTTTCCATTGGTGTTGATTTATTTCTCAGACACAATGATAAAAAAAAATCATCCTTTGGAGAGCACAAAACAAAATTTGTTTCTATTCTGCCTTTTATAAGAAATGTAATTTGCAGCCAAAGAACTGCAGTGTAGTAACAGTGCAAGTCATGAAAACACCAGTTCTAAAGAGAAACCTTGGCACAGCACTAGAATGGCTGCCAAGAGCCACTCTCCCTGCAAGGGGAACAGACTGAACACAGCCTTGACTTGGAAGAACACAAAATGATGAATTTGGATGCAGCACTCACCTACAGACACCTGCAGGCCATGCAGGAATGTGATCCATAGTATTTATATTATAAAATACACATACACTGCAAAGCCCATCAGTAACAAGCTATTTATTTATGCAGTCTTACACTTTCTGGCTAAAATGCTGCAATATCTTTTGGAAATTTATTTATGGCATATTACAGGCCAAGCTAGGAGGCTTGACAGCTTACATTTTCCTTTCACTTAATTTCATTCATATTAGTCTCTGCCCTAGTAAGCTTCCTCTGCTCTCTGACATCTTTCTCTTAGGGCTTGTTTTCACTGCAGGAGCATTTCAGCTTAGAGCACAGCCTTAGCTCTTATCTAATGCTACACTGACTCCACTGGTTTAGTCTGTGTACTCAGCTAAACTGGTCTCATCATGATGTCAGCTGGGCTTTGGCCTACATTTATTTTAATGTGAAGTAAAGCCTTGGTCTGTTTGGAAAAATTGAAATAAGGAAAAAATAAAAAGCAGTTTCTCCATTGAGCTAAACTGTCTTAGCTCTGTGAACATTAATTAGCATTTCTCCTGCTCAGGGGAAATCATAAGTGCTGGACAAGCAAGGCTTCCTGAGATAACAGCTTCTTATAATCAGACTTAAAAATCTGAAGTTGGACTGTGCTGGTTTCCCGGATAGGCTTTCATCCTCTGTTCTATTTTAGATCTTTTTGAAAACCAAAACTTAGGGAAAATCACAGGAAGACCTACATATTTTACAGCAGTTATATCAAAGACACTGAACTTTCTCTAAGAATAAGTACATCTCCAAAGAACAACTTGAGATTTCTCCTAGCCTGCAAGGTCAACCCTAGCATTTCTTTGCTTTCATTTTCAAATTATAAAAATGTCTAGCTTATAATCCAACACTAAAACTGAGAAAGCAATATAAAAAAATCAAGCAAGAGCAGGATTTAATTTTTAGTATGACATTCACGGGCAGATATCAATCCTTTCAATGGCACAGCTTTAAAGACCAGAAGTCATGCCAGGTCCAGTTTGGTCTAAGGGAATAAATGGAGAATACACACAATTGTCTGCAGGTCAAATAAAAATAGAATCTGAGCAGAGGCAATCACCCCTCAGCAACCAACAAGGGGAAGAGGAGTCTGTCATTTGTGGCAGAAGACAGCTGTATGCCTGCAAGATGCAAACTGACAGTACAATGCACACTGACTACATTCTGCTTATTTAGTCCTTGATTATGCACAATCTTAAAAGCTTACACATGAAACTGTGATATTTATTTAGATATATGTATATTGTTTAACACAAGTTACACCTGTGAAAGAGCATCAGAAAATTATTTTTCTTAAGCATTTTATTTTACCAAATCTGCATAAAGCAGACACTGACCAAAGTTAAATTCCAGAAACATGTTTCTTGCTTTTTGAGCAAACTTGTACATATCTTGATTCTGTGAGATATTCGCTACTTATATGACATTATGAAAGTGGAATTTTGCACCCAAAAGATACAAAACAGGCTTGCATTAAATAAATGTAGGAGGCATTGAAAAAGGTTCTTAATGGAGACATGTATTTGATTTCCTCATGGACAGAAGATGGGGCTCTCAAAGAGTTCTGTTTGAAAAAGGGAGGAAAAGAGTCCCTCCATTTTCTTGTCTCCAAAACAGACAAAATAATCTCTGGGGGTTCACAGTCACAGTGATGGGCACTGAATTCAGGCAGTATTTCCACACAGTAATGCCCAGAAACTCTGATTGTCTTCACATTCCCAATCTGTCTTACAAATAGGCCTGATTCCTTCCTTGGAAACAAAATATAAGAAAAACTGTAACCAAGAAAATGTTCAGTATATATAATTCAGGGTTTTGCAATGGCTCCTCCTGTTCCAGTCTGTTCCCTACCAGCAGTAGACAAGCCTCACATTTAACCAGCAGCCTCAGGAGCCTGCAGAGAGCAGCAGTGCCTGGGGCTCCTGGTGTGCAGGTGAGGGTGGGATCTCCAGGTGCAGCCATGCAATGGCCTGGGTTCCTCTCTGCCTTTAGAAAGCTCTTCTCTAGAAATTCTGAAGCAGCCCTAGTGAAAAGGATGAGGCCTCCTAAGTTTCAATACAATGGCCACAGCCACATTCACTTCACCTTTAGTTTGACTGTGATGGTTATTGCTCTTGAATATTTAGATCATGTATGAACACAGGCAGGTGACAGTCACTGAAAAATTCATAATCTAAAGGAATAGACCACAGAATAGGGGAAAATATAAGACACACAAGTAAATGACCATGGTGATCTGCATAACTCTTCAAAAAAGGATTTTGAGAAAGTCTTTGTTTTGGGAAGTACTCAAAAAAATCACATGCTGGTCTGAACAACCAGAAAAATTCTGCTGGAAATTTCTCAAAGTACTTGTCTTTCATATTTGCAGTATTTCTTATTTCTAATCATACAATCTAGAAACACTACAGCAACAGCTGCCTTCTTTAGGTCTTTCTTCTTACATGCCTATCCAGGTCCCCAAAAGTGTGCAATAATGAAAAAGTATTGTTTTGATTCAAAATAAATGTCTCAAAAATCTCTACTTATAAATACTACTAAGGTCATTTACCCAAAAAGCAGGAAAATGGTGGTTCATAAGCAATCAGACACTGAAGTACTGATTCATCTGCCCTGGTATTTAAAATCAATTACATAGATTGATTAAATATTACACAGGCACTGTATGAGCCTCTCAGATTTCCAGGAAACATTCCCATAGACACTTGACAAAAATACCCTGAAACATTTTTACAGGTCAAACAGAGTGTGAACAGAGACCTTTCTTTGCAACATTTTCAGCATTAGTACAACTATTCCATAGTAAGAAATAAATTCCTAATCACTAGTTTTCTTTTGCAACAATCTAAATGCACTAGAATAAGATCTAGAATAAGATCGGTAGTATTTGAGAAAAAAAAAATCCTTACAATATAAAAGAAAATATTTTAGTCCATTATATGGAGAGTACATTTTTGAAAGATTGTAAATGTGGGAATAACCAAATTTAAAATTCTTAAAAGAGGAACTGCAACCAAGTAGACATCCTAAAGTGTGACTCCTGTTAGTAAGCAGGAGTCTGAACTCTTCTTCTCTATCATCTTGTCCAAATAAAAGCTCCTTTATACTGTCAATAGTGAATTGAATTTAAAAATGTTATAAACACATTTGAGAGTGTTATCAAAGTGATCATAGTGATAATATGCATTCAACTGTTAAACACATACCAACTATTTATATATACTTGCTTTATATATGCTTGCTTATCTATTTATAATGAAGAAAAGACAAGAGAGTGTGGAACTAACATGAGAAAGTTGTTATGTGGGGAGGCAGAGTCATGTAACCAACAGGAGACTGAGGCAGAACAGGTGATTTGTAACAAGAATGCCAGAGGAATTAGAGGAAGCACAGCAAGAAGTCTTTGTAATGAGAACATGCCAAAAAATAGCAGAGCAAGAATCTTTTGTCTTCAGTTCTGTCTGAAAATTCCAGTGGATTTCTTGCCTCAGAACACTCTCCTTGGGAGGACATGCCCATTTTAATGCTCCAACTCAGCTCTCCTGTGCTGGCATACTTGCCACATATTTTGGGAGTCACAAAGCATTGCCTCAGCTTTCCCCCTCGTAGGACCAATATTTATGTAGTCTGTGAGAGTGGCTGTGGGGCTGGACTGAAGGAAACCAAACATGGACCTATTCCAAAGGCCACTCATGTCAACGGGAAAATTTCCATCTATGTTTGTGTACTTTAGGTCAGACTTTGTGTGCTGAAAACACGAAAAACTCTCCTTAGTGCTCCAACAGCAACATTAGGAAGATGTCACAAAGCACTAATAAGTTTTCAGTTTTCTCATTTCCATTTTGACAACCTTTACATAAAATAAAGCATTTTAATGCATCAGATATTACAGCCATAAAACCTTCAATGCCATAAAGCACCATTACAAAATATAAATATTTTACACAAAAATTTCTGCAGCCTTTCAGCACACAGTTTTTAAGTAAAAAATGTCTCCTTTGTTAACTTGAATTCTGCCACATTAATTACTTGAATGGCAATTTTTACTTGGAAACACACAGAATAACATCCACAGAGATGTATTTGTTGGACTTCCCGTTATTAAAATGAAATGTTATTTAAAGCTCAAATTATTAAAGAAAATTAAAGAAGAAAATATAAGGCAAATAAAGCATACTCCAAACATGGCTGGATTAGACACAAACCGATGAAATAGAGCGGTGTGAAGAAAGCACAGCCTGTAGAAACTGGGCATATTATGGAGAGAAAAAAAATCAGTCACCCGTGCAAAATTACCCCTGTTGGCCATCTGAGAGCTGACAATGAAGTCAACTGTAAAGGCAGCTGAGACCAGCAGACTTCACCCAATTAAAATATCTGGGGGAGGGAGAAAAAAATAATCAATGTATATATATGCATATACAGATATTTGGCAAAAAGCCACTACTCCAAATTTAGTAATCGTTTATATCTTAGCTGCCCACTTCAGTAAAGCCATGATAAAGTTATTTTCTCTGTGTCTGTACACTTGTTTTGGTACACACAGACAGATTAAACCAGGGAATGTGTCCTGCTAAAGCAGGCAGCAAGTAAATATCTCTAACAAAAAAAGAAGAAAATGCAGATTAAAAAAACCTTGTGAATTATTTTTTTATCTGAACTTCAAAAGCCAGGAAATACTTATGCTTGTTCCTAACATAGATGCATTTACCATATACCACTCTCTCTCATGGGATGTAAGGTCAAGGGTTATGCTGAACAATGCTACTGTATTATTAAATTTACCTGACAGACTTTTATTATATCACTGTTTTTCAGAGCAGGGCAACAGTGTTTTATTGTTTTCTTCATATTTCTTTCATTAATATGCTAAAGAAGGTTGGGAGCTATCTATGCCAGAGAAGTAAAATTTGAGAGGGATCAGAGCATAATCAGAGCTCACTGACTTTCCCTGGCCCCGATTCAGTACACGGAGCTTGGTTACTTGCAACTGAGCTTCAGTGCCATTCAACCAGAAACACCACTGGAAAATGCTGACAAAAGGCAACTGTGGTGCTCATTAGCATATTTATAGGATTACAAAACGTTCCCAGCTCTAATTTTGTTTCCTTCACTTGGTTCTAGCAGCAGCCTGGAGTGGAGGAACAGGTACAGCAGTTTGTATCTCAGCAAGTGCCCCAAACTTGTGCTGGTTTTGTGTTCAAACTCCACTTCCCTGCCCTCTGAAAGGTGCAGCTGTCCTTTAAGGCAACAGAAATGTCTGGCATGTGATATGGAGATTACCAGTCAGCACTGAAGCTGCTCCTTCTATTGCTTTTGAAATCTGCTTGGGGAATTGAAAATTCCCAAGGGATGGAATATTTTGTCACTGCTACTGGTAACACTCAGAACTCAGTGGAAGACAAGGTACCTATACTAAGATGTCACAGCAATTATTACACTAAAGCTGGAAACAAATTCAATTTTACAAGCTCCTTCACCTACAATAACTAGGTTTTGAAGGTATAAGGTTTGCATTTAAAATTCTGAAAACTGATGCAGCATTTAGGTCTCCTTATTAGGGAAAAGTAGGCTGCAAGATTTCATTTAGAAACACATTGCACAGAAAGTGAAGCTCATAAGACTGTGGCTTTGACTTTTCTTAAAAAAAAAAAAAAAAAGAGCTTCAAAGAAGAAATTGGAGGCACTGGAGGAGAGCCAAAAAAGTCATACTCAAGTATGGAATATATTAAAAAAAGCTGGATCCCAGATAGAACAAAAACAATAGTCCTCTGGGGTTTTTTTTGTTTTGGTGGTTTTTTTAAGACTGCTTGGCACTGATAAACCCATCTAAACAGTTGGGATAAGGATGTTTCCCATCAAAATTTGACCAGCACTTTTTATATATTGTCTCTTATATATTCTCAATCCTGTTAAAAAAATGAAAACTCCTTTAAAAATAGAAATGGAAATTACAATGAAAGGCATAGAATCAATTACATTTTAAGTGCGATAGCTGGAAGGATGAAACAATAAACTATTTACGACAGGACATAATAATAAATTCTTCTTTTTTCATTATTATTTAATATTGCAGCCCTTCACTTTGCTCCAATAATATTTACTTCAGAAGCATTTTTTAAATCTGTAATTTTAGTATCAGATCACTAAAAGTAGTTATTTAAAAATAATTTTAATAATTATTATTTTAAGAGCCTACTTGTTTAGAGGATTTAAGATGAAGTGTATCAACTTAAGTAGGACTCTGACACTCCAGTGTCCTTGTGGAGCTGTCACCACATTATTTAGGAGCACCACCACAAACAGAAGCTATGAGTCATCCAGGCTGTGATTCCACAGTGTATTTCTCTTGTTGGCAAAGCTGACTTAAGCAGTTCCTGCCACCAGCTCTCTATCTTAGCAGCTCATTTGTTCTATTCACCTTGCCCTGAGCCCTTCATTTTAATCCCTTGTTTGTGCCAATACACAGGTTTGCCACTCTCCAAGGTGAAACAGACTGGAGAAATTACCTGTTTTCAATAGCTGTACAAACCCTCCTCGCATATTTTGGCAGAGAGATTCCTAACTCAGAGTAGGGCCCTGATCAGAATAATCAAGCACCCTACCAAACAGACAAGTGGTATTAGGGTGCCTACAAGCAGGCTGGGGTGAAGAACAGGAGAGAGCAGGGAATGTTTTGTTCAGCTTTACCTCAGAGAAATGTTTGTAAAAGTGTGATCTTAAAGATTTTATCTTTGGTACAAACATCCATCCTCACAAACCCACAGTGTCAAAACTCCTTACTGGCCAAGGGCTCTTCTGTGCGCTTAAGAAATGGGTACAAAACCAAGCTGCAGTTCATGCTCACTTTGCAAAGCACCAAATCACAGCCTTAAATGGGCATCTTGTTGGCAAGAGCTGTGTTTGACAGAATGAAACACATGTCCCACCAGAAGCAGGTCTGAACAGCAGTGGCAGGACAGCACAATGGCTGAAGGTGCCAGAGTTGAGATGAAATGGGTCATTCTCCAAAGGGATCTTGTACTGCAGAAATGTTCTATACAACTCTGACCACATGACCACCTCTCAGGGAATCAAAGGTAACCCTTCTGACACAACTGCCAGCTTATCCACAAAGGATAAGGAGCTTCCTCTTGCTTCATTGGTGTCTCAAGGTTCCAAGTGTCACATGTCAAGAATTCAAAAAAGATCAATTTCCACTTACATTGTGTAAATGTATCGACAAAGATACTCATCTCTATGTTTTCACCAATTACCAATCCAGATTCCAGTCAAATTTTCAAATTGAAAATTTTCTTTAAAATCTGACCTCTGATAATTTCTTACTCCCTCACTATGGACTAATCCTTTGCCTTTCTCAGACAACAGCTATATTTTAAAGTAAATGCAGCAAGGACAGCAGCATTTCTTTCAAAACTATTGTGCTGCTTGGCTCTACAAAAATAACAAGGAATATATGATTGAGGCTGCCAAAAACAAGTGCTCATTTCTCAAAGTCATAAATGTCTGCAAAAATGCATCCTGATGCCAAGGATTGTCACAGGTATTTTGAAAGCAGCTGCTTACAGTTAGAGAAGAATTTCTTGACTATACTCTCTAAGATTTCCATAGGAGAAAGCAACACTGAAAACATTGCTTCACTCCTTAGCACAAAGATGTTCATAATACTACCAGACTATTCCAATGTCCTGCATTCTACAATTAAAATGCTTAGGAATTCGAAATTAATTTATCTGTGAACAATTCTGGTACAAAATACCTTGTAAGTAATGCACTAGCCAGTTAGAAACTATCACATAGTTCTTTGTTGCACACAGTAAAGGGCATTTTTGAGGGCACAGCTGCAACATATTGAGGCTCTACTACTTTTCTGGGATAGGAGAGGGAAAAGAATAAAAGGAGAAAAAATTATTCTGAGTACTGCAATAACTTACTGGTCCTTTAGCCAGTCCTTAACAAAAGGAATGGAAAACAATTCTGTGAATGACTCCTCTCTCCTCTTTGGATTGTTGCTAAAGAAAAAGGAAAATAACTCATATTAATTTAAATTTCAGCTATTAGATTTGCAAATTTGTGCTTTGGAATCACTGAAAATACTTAGTAGCAAAAAACATGATTAACTTACTTGTATAACCACTCAGTTAGGAAATCAGAGGGGATAAATGTGGTTCTTTTTCCCTAAAGACAGAAGACAGTTTCAAATTATTTATTATCTTTGGATTGGTCATATGTTTAAGATAAATTCACTGCTTTTATTAAATAAAATATACAGTACATTACTCTGTCTACTTTTTATTGCTACTGCCAACAGTCAGTGGCTCAGCCAAAATTTTAGAAATTTTGTGGAATGATTTCAAGACAAACTAAGAGTGAGAAAATGCTACATACATTATCTTGATATTTGCTGCAGTGGATCTAGAACAAAGATCTCTGAATAGTGCTCTAAGTGGCAATGTCATTGTGAAGAAATTAACAGAACCCATTCATACATGAAAATACATTGTAAATTCCTTGCCATTTTGCCTAAAGTTCTATTATCATGCTCAAAATACTTCATTTCTTCCAAAACACAGAGGGAACATTGATTGGATATTGTTTCCTCCTGCATGGAACCAGCTTGAAGATGTTGTGGATACACACAGGCAGAGATTGTACAGCTGCTCTGACCACATCATCTGCTGGGTGTTCCAGAAAGGAAGGCAAAACCAAAGGAAGGCTTTTGTCTGTCCACAGCCACAGAAACCATGGACATTACAAAGAACCAGGTAAAAAGTTCAAACCCTGGAGCTTCACAGTAAAACATTTGTGCCTTTTGCTCAAAGTTCTCAATATTAATTATTCTCTTAAAAAAGAGAATTTTGCAAAATGTTTTGCAGCAGGTTATCCTTAGGGACTCGTGCAGCCAGTACCACAGCCAGCCATTCAGAGCCTGAATTTTGATAAAGCCATAATGGATTAGGAAATCCTTTTTTTTTAAGGATTTCCTCTGACAGTCCATCTTGACAGATTGAATGTATAAATTAGTACAGGTGCTCATTCTGCTTATCACAAACCAGAATAATCATAATGTGGAGAACAGAATATGGAGTTCTGACTGGAATAACAGAAGAGTTTGATCAGTATCTTCAGAAGCCCTCTGACATGAGATGTGCTCTAGATGCACACAGTCACAGTGAACCCCAAAAGACATTGAACCCCTGCAGCACCAAGTGCTTCATCACAACAGCAGCCATTGAGCTAAAAAAGCAAGCTGAGCTCCCATCCCAACACTTGCCCTGTCAAACAGGAGATTCAGCTGTAATAATTGCTTCTTAGGAAAACAATTCACACTGGTCAAATGCTTTTATGAAAGTGCTTAGTGTCACAAAAGAGGCTGAAGTCTTGATTAAAATGTAAAAAGTTAAGATACTAGTACCACTTGCTAAGGAAAATACAATAAACATGTAATTGAAAATCTAATGTGTGAAAAAAATACTTTATTCTATGCATTATCCTCAGAGGTGGACAGAGGCAGGAAAAAATGCTCTACATATTGTAATTCTTTCAGTTCATGGTATATGTAATAATTTGGGGGTCAGGCACAGGTGAAGTGGAAGAGGAACATAGTGTGAGGTGCTCACTGCCCAGGGAACTACACAGGGCAGTCACCAAGCTGGGGAATGACAAGTGTGAAGTTCAGTGCTGGATGCAGGGCAGTCCTACAAGATACTCAGGAACTTTTAATTTTCTGAGAGAATCTTACCTTTGGTAGAAATACAGTCTGACTCCAACAGGAAAAAAAAAAAAAAAAAGAGAGAGAGCTTTTAAAAAAAAGAAAGCCGAAGAACAGAAGATGAGATTATCATAAAACAATTCTTAATCCTGAGCCATACATGCCTTTATGATCTGTTTTGTGACAACCAAAGCTCTGGGGTTCAGGTAGGGCTCCATTAAGTGCTTGGCTGGGAAGAAACACAGCTCCCCATGCAATTTTCACACTTGTGCTGATATCAAATGCTGTTCCAAGAAGCCAAACACCTAAACTTTAAGAGACCAATACCTTCACTGCAGAGCTTTCTATGAGTCACTTCAAATGTTACATGGACACATCTTGACTTGCACAGAATCTGTAAGCAAACAGCAGAGTCTGATGGTCACTGTACAGCTATTCTCAATCACAGGATCAAAGTGGATCCCATTACTCAGGGAATTGTTTCAGAGAATAAATTCTACACTTCGACAACAAAATTTGATTTAATCTAGCAGTTGTAATTTAATCTAAGTAAATTGCTTTTCCTTTGCAATGGCAAAAAACAATCAGAACAGGGTTCTCAAAACAGCCAGCACCAAAGGAATCAAATTCATCTTGTTTTATCCTTGTTAGAGGCAGTGAGCTTAGCAGAGAGGAATTCAATCAAGCTGAATATTTTTTATTTTATTTTCTTTGCCAGGAAACAGTTTATTTTGCTAGTGAGTTAAATCATTAGTTGCACAGCAGTCAACATTTATAAAGGGAAAAAATTACATAAATTGACCTGCCTTTGACACATTCCTCCTATGCTGCATGAATCCGGATAAAAAACAGGAAATATCTGTACAATGTGCATTGTTAACCTGCAGATGTGTTTATAAACTGTTTATATTCAGAATTCATTTTCCATTTTTCAGTTTAAATATGATGTGCTTGGTAATAATCATGAAAACATACTGGTGATCAGAAGATGGCAAAGTCATTAGGAAACCTTCTTCCATTCCCTCTCCCTGATCTATCCCTGATCTATTTTAAATATATTCCATTACAGAGCCTGATACAGCTTCTTCCTTCTGTGATAGCTAACTAGAGAGAAAAGTCAGAGTTATTCTAATAAAAACATCTATACATTGTTCAGTTTAATGCTGAAAAATGAATGCATTAGTCTGTTCTCATGTAAGAAAAGATTTAAGAAAATAGTCTTTCCCCTGCAGGCATTTGACAGCAGATGGGATAAAACACAGAAGAACTTATGGCAGGAAAAAAAAATCTGTGAGGGAATACACTGGGCAGCCTAATAGGTTTCTTTTATCTCTAATTTAAAAATGAAGTTTCTGCAGACTGTTCTCATGTTTATGTCAGTTTGCACATATATCTAGCAGCTGGTGGTTTTTCTAGGCTTCAGCTTTTCAGGTTTTTTGTATGCATCACATAATGCAAGAGAGCCTATTTTAAATTATATGTATCAATTATGTTTATCACCTTTCAAAAAAGATCTTTCCTAGACAAATCCCTGCTTCCAGCACAACCATTTCCCTTTCCTGACTTTCCCATGTGATTGTACAATTCTTCCTCTCCAGACATGGATGCACCTTCTCTGGTCTCTTCCTTGATTTCCTCTGTTGGTCCCAGGATCTGATTTCCTTAACACAATTTCAATTGCTCAAAAACTCTCCTATTTAACTTTTCCTTCTCTTCTCATTCATCCTAATTTCCTTTCAAAACATGAAAACCTTTAGTCCCTCTCATGAAAATCCCACTGTTCATTCTCTCTCACCATTCCCTCTCTCATCTCCCAGGCTCATTTGACACTGGTTGCAGTCAGTCTGAGTATTCCTCCCTTCCGTCCAGTGCTTCTTCCATTTATCTTCTACTGGGTTATTCTATACAACGGCCATGTACAGGCTTTAGTGACTCATGTCTAGCCAGAATTCAAACCCAGTATTCTCTTCTCATCCTTCATGATTTCAGTTAGCTTAATCACAATTAACCTTCTTCCTCTCCTGTTGTCTCATGAATTCCATGAATCTTTTGAATTTTTGTTGTCCCCTTATTTTTGGAAGCTGTATTCCAATGTGTTTATCACAAGATCATTTCTTCCTGTTCTTACTTTGGGTTTGTAAGGACTCTACTTTTGATCCTAAAATTCAGTTCAAATTATTTCATTAGCCATTTTAACACAAATTACAGCAAGCTGGGTTTTTTTCCCTCCAAATCCACACAGAACAACTTATTTCTTACCAAACTGAAGGATAACTAAAAATCCCGTATTTATGCCTGATAAGGAAACAGAATGTGCAAGTACAAGCACCTGGACAGCAATGGAAAAGAACACAAATGTTCAATTATATGGCAAGCACAAAGAGCTATTGTTTTCCTAGTTATTGTTCAAAAGGAGGAAGAAATGAGGTCACAGTGGAAAACCATCACCTGACATCAGCTTGCTTTTCCTGAGCTTGGCTCCCCAGCAGCAGGGCATCTCTTTACATACGTGTGTTTTCTATAAGCTGAACTCATTTTTATCAAGTTTCTTCACATTAAACAATAATTGCTTTTAGTAGTTTTCTACACAGCAGCACACAGACCCCTACAAAAGCCATTTTCAGCACACACACTTTCTAATATATATACCATGAAGGTCTGCAAAATTTCTCAGATTGAAAAAAGACCAAGTAACCTTAGATTTGTTCTGAGTTTGAAACAGAAATATTTATAAGAATTTTAATATTTTTAAAGTATCTTTGTATTTAAGTTTTATTGCCTCCAGAAATAGCTAACATCTATCAAAGCCTGTATGCTAAACTATTTGTAGGACATGCCTTTCTTTTAAAAGATATATGCTTCCAAAAAAAACCCCAAAGAGAATCAATATAGATTTTATTAAAAGTGTAATGAATAATATATATGTTCAATCTGTTCTTGGCTAGGTAATGTAAATGTGATGGCAGGAATGCCAGACAGATGTCCTGTAAATTAACCATTTTCCTATTTCACCTGTATTCATCACAGCTTACAGATATATACACACACCTGTAAATCCAGCAGTTTATAGACACACAGAAATTTTGTGAAAACTGAGAAAAATTGGAAATAACTGGTATTAAATGTACAGGTTTGGATCTGAAATTCAAATTGCCACGGTTTGAGAAAATAGCAGAAATTATGGGAATCCCCCCAGCTCCCAGCACCTATTGCTGGGGCTTTGCTGGGCTGCAGTGATACAATGAGAAATGTATTTATGCTTTATTTTACACCAGTTCTAATGGGGTTTTAAGCATTCCTTGTAGACAGTGAGGAATGTCTCTCTAGGCATACCCTGAAAACAAATTTATAAAAACAATGTAGCAAACAATTATTTTTAAATCTGCATTTTTATAAGCTCATTCATGTCAGATACCCTGCCTTCCAGTTAAATGGAATTTACAGAGAAAAACAAGCTAAAATAGAAAATTTACCTCTATTACAATGCCAGACCAGAAAAATAATAGAGTCACAAAGTAAAATTCAAGTTCTGTACATCACCCTCAAATGAGTGAAATGTATTAATCTGAAAGGAAGCCTGTTCCTCTAAAACACAGCACTATTTAGGGTAGATACAATTGGATATTTAAGGAGGATTTGTAGAGAGCTAGAGATTGTCATAATGATCAAGTTCATGTAGAATGTAATCTGTTCTGAAGTACTGGAGAAAATAACATTTAAAACCAGATCCAAAAAACCCCCATGATATATCACATTATTGTGGTTGGTTTTCCTACAAAAGACCAAATTTAAAGAATACTGCCTGTGAAACAAAAGGCTGTAACTTCCTGCCAGTGATTTTAAATGAAAACTACAAACTAACCTCAAGACACTGCTCCTTCTCTGCTTCCTGCAGAAGTGCAGCCAGTCCAGGCAGGAGCACTGGGAATATGTAAAACTCCAAATATTCTCGAGGAGAGCCTGAGCAAAACACGACAGCCTTCACTTAGAGCTAAGCACTTGGATTTCTCAAAAACACAACCATTAGATATCATAAAGTCAGTACCAGTCATTTTGTCAATACCATCACAGCTTGGACAAAGCAGATTCATTCCCTTCAGATACAGCCACTGGTCTGTCTTCACTTCTCCTCAGCCAACACAACACAAACTTGAGTAAATTTTAAACTAAAGGTGCACCAACACTGCAAACTCAGTGTGCCTCAGAGATGTCAGATTTCATTTTAAGTGAATAAACTCAGACACCAGAAGCAGTTTCATCACAGAAGTGAAAAGCTCTGTGAATTAATTTACCCTGACAGGAAGAAATTAGCCTGTACTGAACTCAGTGCTGTTGCAGTTAGACCACTTTGGTATCTCATGCCCTTTACAATCTGCATTATCAGAGTTAGTCATAAAACTGAATTTCTAGACAGAGGAAAAACCAAAGGCTATATTTTAGTGGTGCTGTGATTCTTTGTCATAATTGCTTCATATTTGCCAGATCCTTCAGAGATTAACATGACTCCATGTATCCAACTTTTCCCCTCTCACCTCTCTCCATTCAGGAACTATTCAGGTTTTGGTGTGATCAGCAAAGCTTAAGTCATAGGAGTGTTCTCTTCTAGCAACACAGCTGAAACACTAAATTTATTCTCAGCTTTATACCTTTAGTTGAGTCACACGCTGCCAGGAAATGCTCATAATTGGGAGAACACTATTTGTATAAAAGCCAAGGGTAACATTGCTTCTGACTTGCACCAGGAATTCCTAATGAGCAAGAATTAATGGAAGAGAAGACAAAATGAAGGGCTAAAATGCGTAATAAAAACACACTGCTTGGTAAATTTATTATGAAGTATAGGAATTGATAAAAGTGGAAGAACAAAACTTCAGAGCTGCTTCCATTCTCATCTGTAATCAGAGGGGTAAAGACAGTGTTCTGACAGTAGTTTTCAAATTCAATTGTCTACTTAGCCTATTGATCCTAGTTTTGCATTATTAAATCAGAGCAAGAAATGCCTGCCATTTCTGATTTAAGTGCCTAAATAAAAAGTCACTTATTCAGAAGAGCACAGAACTACCTTAGCTAGTCAATGCTATTGGTTTGTAATGCATAATTTGATATTTCTTCCATTGACCAAGTGGCCAAGCTGGCTCCCTGTTTTCAGACCAGAGGCCTAACCATGCAAATTCCACACAAGCAAAAGTGTTGTTGCTGTTAATATTCTAAATTAAATAAATTACAAATCCTTGCCATATGCAAGACAAATAATCACAGCAGGGTTGAAGATAATACACTTCTACTTACATTTTTTTGGATCTGGGGGTTCTCCAGAGGGCGCTTCCCCAAGGCTGGAAAGCAGATATTGGGCTGCAGGGGCAGAAAAAAGTTGTTCCATAGGAATTGCTGCTTCCAAAGGCACCTGCTCAAAATAAATGGATCCTGTCTAAATAACCCAACAGTTCAGACAAAAATATACAAACCAATTCAACAGAAAAAAAAATTATAAGGTCAGTTAAAAATTATGGAATTATAATTTCTAATTCAAATATTGTATTATTTATGTATTTTCTAAATACTTGAAAACATAATAATTACACTTAAATAATAATACACTGAAGTAATAATATAAATAATTACACTTTAAAAACTTCTGCAGTTTCCAACACAGTAACATCATCCAAATCTAACAGAAGGTACATGACTCCTTCTAACAGAATACGGTGAGATATCACAATTTTAAAAATATTTTTTTCCATTGTAAGAAATAGTAATTTTTTGGAAATTAATACTGGTAGCATTTCCTGAATGAGTATTTTCCACTCAGAAGCTTAAATATCTCTTCCATATTGTTCAAAAGTCCTGACATTCACCTTTTAAAGAAAATAAACTTTTCTTGTTAACATTACCCAAGTTGCTTTAAATATAAACAATTATTTGGAATATTACATTTGTTGGTTCACAGAAGTTTGAAAAACAATAGTTTTGTTTTCATTTTATGAATGAGTCTACCCTGTGGGTACCTAATTTTCACTTTTAGCTGTTTAAAATATTTTAAATCCATCTCTATGCAGATTTTTTAATTGAACTGTACTCACTGATCCTTGTTTTGATTCATGATCTTGTTTTGATTGAGGAACATCAGAAAATTGAGACTGTTCTGCTTCATACTCTAAAAGTAAAAAAAAAGTACATTTACCAGGAGACCCTAAAAATATATTTATTTTCCTCCTAAACCAACATTATTTTAAAAGGTATTTATTTATGTTTGAAAGAACAAAAGTTAGTGGGCAATAAATATTTGTTTAATATGAAATCTAACGTTTTAAAACAAGCAGGAACTTTACAGACTCTTGTTCTTTCTTGAGCTTTGAGTCAAGTGCAAGGTTCTCACTGGCAAAAGTGAGAAAAAGGTTTATTGGGAAAAAGGTTTTTAACCAAAATAATAATTCAAAATATTTCATCATAAGTAAAATGCACATGCTTACAATGAATTAACCATTGTTTTTAGTAGTAGACAAGACTACTTTTCATAGTGGATTCCTCTATAAGCAATTAAATCCCACGGATATTGCTAAGTATTAGTTTCCACTTAAAAAAAAAAGAAAACAGACTTACAAAAACAAACAAAAAACCCCGATGAACTAAAAGCTGTACATGACCCTCAAGGATTACTGAGTGACTCAGGCTAAGAAAAATAAAGGACCAAGACAAGGAATGCGGTATGAGAAAACCTACAGATTGCACACGCAGAGCTCAGAGCCCAGCCCAGCAGGCTCAGCTCCACCACTGCAGCGAGGTTTAACGCATAACCAAACCTATGTGTGCTGCAGGTGCTCGGCTTAGAATAACCAGCCTTACCCCCACGTTGAAAATGGCCATTTTAATGCAAAACGCCTGCTTTAGGCGTTAGAAGTACTGAATGAAGAGAGCCCCGCTGGGGAGCTGCAGAACCGCAGGGCTGGTCCCGCGCTTTCCAGTCTCAGGGCTCTCAGACTTCGGGAGAAGCCCGGGGGCTTTGCCGTTAGAATGGTGATGTTTGTATTAATTTAACGTTTGCACCAGCAGTGACAGTCGCCTCCCTGCCGTCCCGAGGAAATATCTAACTCAGTTCCAGGGTGACCCACAAAGCACAAGGGGCAGTTTGTCACAGCCGGGCACACCAGAGGCCCGGACACTGGCAGCAGGCTGGCTGCAGCAGGAACACACACAAAGGGCGCGTCTGTGGGAAGTCAGGACAGTAAAACCAACAAAAGGCCCATGAGCGGAACCGCTGGTGGCCTCGGTGTCAGTAGAGATGAGGGCGGCTTTTGGCACTCTGTGGGGCGGGCACAGCCCCGCGCCCGGCCCGCAGCGGCGCTGAGGGGAGCGGGCGGCCCCAGGCGGGGGCGGCTGGCCGGGCAGCGGAGAGGGGCGGCCTGAAGGGTCCCGAGGGCCCGAGGAGGCAGCGAGGGACTCCTGCCCGGGGGGAATCGGAGCGGAGCCGGAGCTCCCACCTGCGCCGTGCCCGCTGGCCGCCATGGCCGCGNCTCAGCACGGCCCGGTCTCAGCACGGCCCGCACGGGATGCGGTGGCGGCGGGGCCGAGCCGGGCCATGCCGGGCCGTGCCGGGGTCCGGCGCGGGGCGGGACTCGGGCTGACACACCAGCCCCTGCCCGGCTGCAGCCGGTGGGTGGGCGCGGTGAGCCCGGCGCTGCCCGGGGCCGGGGGCTCTCGGGGGGCCCGGCGGGAGGCCCGGACAGACAGCGGGAGGGGGGCTGTGCTAGGCTTGGGGTTCTTTCCGGGGCTTTGACAGGGTGCCTCAGTGATATCCTGTGCGTTAGTTATCACACACCAAGCAGGAATAATTGAGTTTCTCAGTAAGTGGGTGCTGAAGGCTTCTCTGGTGTAACCTGAGAAAAGAAACGGGGAGCAAAGATAAGAAATCACCGATAGAAGCAAATTTGAGGTAATAATTCAAGTGCCCTGGAAGGGTCTTGTAATGCTGAAGTGGTGTGAAGCTCAGTGTTAAGTGAAAAGTCACAGTTATGTGGAAAACTACTCTAATTCTGTTTGTATATTTACACATGGATGTGTTTTGCCGTTCAGAAAGGATTTTCGAAGGGTAGGTATCTCTATGAAACAGATAAATAGAACCTTGGAAACTAACTAGGACAAGGTACACTAAACGTGATAAAAAGAATCACCCCAGTAAACAGCATTTTCTGTATGTGTCTCTATGTCACCATGTTCTGGTTCCCCATCATGGAAAGCAGACTGAAATTAGAGTGTCAGGGATAATGGGAGATCAGGGATGGTTTCAGAATAAAGGAAGACCAAATAGATTAAGACTTGCATAATCTCTTTAAAGCAGTTCACTAACACCTTCATTTCCGTTTTTAGAATGGTAATAAAGAAAAAGGGAAAAGAAATTTATGAGGAGCCTGTACAGAAAAAGAAAAAGGTGAAGACTACCATTAAAATTGAGAAAGATGTTGGAACTGTCATTAAAACAGAGGACAATGGCCATCTCAAGAAAAAAAAGAAGACAAGGAAAAAGGAAAATTTAAAAGATGAATGCTTACACAAATTGCAACCAAAAAATAATAAGAAAAAGAAGAAGAAGAAAGTTAGCTCGGAATTACTCAGAGAAGCTCATTTAGAAAGCTTTGTGAATATAAAAGGTCATCTGGATTTACAGCTTCAAGAAGAATCAGAGGAACAAATTAAAATACTCAAAAAGAAGAAAAAAAAAGTCCAGTGTCATTTCTTGTTGGAGAATAATGAGAGTAGTGACGTGGAGCTTTCAAATCATTGCACAGATGGTACTAAGAAAAATGAATCATCTTTTAAAAAAAAGAGAAAGAATACTGCTTTGGATTGGGAATTGGATGGTGAGGTAACAAAGAAAAAAAAGAAGAAAGCTAGTTTTTCATTAGAGGACATCCAGGACAATGAACAGAGGCAATCTGCAAAAGTCTGTAAAAACACCCACAAACACATTTCACAAAAAGCAGTTTTTATGGGTGAAGACTATGGCACAGGTAATGCCCAGAATGATGGGGAGAGTGGTGTAAGAAAAAAGAAAAGGAAAAAGAAAGATAATTTTGGCTGCTTTTTACCACTGGTAGATAATGAGGACAGCATACATCAAGTTCCTGGTAGCCCCACTGCATTAAGTGACTTCAGAAAAAGGAAGAAACATAATTCCTGGGAATTTACATTGACAAGCAGAGAGGAAGAGGACAAAATTAAGAACTTTGGGTGTATCAAAGAGAGGAAGAAGAAGAAAAGAAAAGTTACTTCTTCCTCAACCTGTGAAGAAGATAAGCAAGACTGTAGTTACAGCATTCCTGATAAGCATCTCCCAGCACAGCAAGAAGTTGAGCTTGAGGAAGAAGAGCTGTCTGGAAAGAAAAACAGGAGGAATTTCAAGCATAATAATGAAGTCAGTAAAAAGAAAAAGAAGATTAAGAAAAAGGAGAGGGAAACAACAGACTCAAAAGTTTATTTAAACAATTACAGTGCTTCTAAAAGTCAAAAAATACGACTGGAAAGCAATAAGAAGAAAAAAGAAAGGGAGCGAACTGAGTGTGTTACAGGGGACACTGTAGGTGGGGCATTATGCAATAGTAATCCTGTGCGGTGTGACAGAAAAAGGGAAAAAAGGGAAAAAGTACCACCACAGGAGTTGGCTGAAGAACCAGGTTCAAAAGCAGATGCAAAAGAGGTCAAGACAGAATCACCGTGGAAAGAGTCAATGGTAAGTTGCAGAGAGGAGGGCAGCTTTGCACCCTCCTGCTGAGGAGTTGAAGGGCTTTGGGGCAGTTTCCTGCTTTGCAGGCTGCTCTGCCTGTTCTCAGCATTGAGGTCAGTGAGGGCTCCCACGGGTGTGGGGAAGCAGGATCAGCTGATCCATTTCAGCATGTCATAGTTCACAGGACATTCTGAGCTGGAAGGACCCACAAGGATCATCAAGGCCAGCTCTGTATCTTCATTTAAGGCTCCATGATCAAACCCCAGCTGAGCTGATCCTGTCACACGTGGGGAAGCATTGATGCCTGCTGCTGTAACCACACAGTGTTTCAGTTGTGAAAATGTAAATATTACAATTAGCAGCAAGTATTGGCCCAAAAACAAAGTGGGTTTGTACAGTCATAGATGTTCAGTTGCTCTTAGCAAAGTGGCAACACTCTTCATAAAACAGGAGTTTAATACTGTGTCATTTACCCAGAGCAGGTGATAACCCTGGCAGCATGAGTTCATCTGTTTGTTAGACTTTCCTGAAGCTTTGCTGCTCTCAGTGCTGGAATTATGTAATGTTAGAAACAAAGGGGAAAGTGAGCCAAAACAAATGCCAACAAAGTTTCAACAAATTCTAACCAAACTTCATAGAAAATCCTAGGAATCCTAAGTGTGGACTGGGCCAAGAGCATTGAAATATAAATTCTGATAGAAAAATACTAAAGACTTAAACACACAGTCTTAATTAAAACAATAAATCTATGCAAGAAAATTAAGAGATGTAAGAACTGTGTAAATTGCAACTGAGGGTAACTGGGATTGTATCCTGACTGACTGGTAAAGGAAATCCCATCCCAGAGCCTTGCAGTACTTGCTGTTTCTGAGGTAAAATGCACATGGGGAGGAACTGATGAAATATTTGAAATACAGACGTTTTTTCTTTATCTGATCAAAGTTATGTTTTAAAGCTAAGGGTGCCAAAAGTTAGAACCTACATGCCCAACTTCTGTTGTTATCATTGGGAATTAAACTGTGAGATGCGCAGAAAATCACTAAGTATCTGTCTGTATTTTTAGCTGCTTAAACTTAACTGTGAAAACGGCACATTGCAAGTTACTAGGAGGTTGTTTTTATTTCTATAGGTAATGGGAAGCTGCACTCCAGTTGCTTTCTATCAAGAATGTTGAATGCTTGGCTTATTTAAATGTCAAGCACTAGTTAAGAAGGTATCACTGATGATTTTTGTAAGCTAAGGGTAGAGCAGACCATAATGTGAGCTACTTCTCAAGCTCACTTCATGGAGTGCTTTGCTTTGTCATGCACTCAGATGCAGTTTCCTCAAGTTCTATACAAACGTGGCAGCTGCCTGGTGTCTGGTGCTAATAATTAAATATAGATACATGTGGAGACCCAGATACAGGCTTTTTTCACAGGGGTTTGTGAGGTGAGTGTGTATGCTTATCAGTCATGAGGTGAGCAGATGTTTGGGGCTTTCAAGTTGGATTTCTCCTTTTGACCTTTCAAAAGGACAAGATGGTTTTATTGCTGCATATATTTTCTAATTGAATTGGCATTGCCTTTTTGAGACTGTTGGACATTGTTGGGGTTTTGCAGCTGCTTACATTGTGTAGAGGCAAGATAAGCCCTACAATGACATGTAAACTTTCATGACCAGTTAATATGGAAACCACAGCAAATACCTTGCAAATTGTTGAGAAGAAGGGAGTAGGATGATGCATGTTTTGTTCCTCTTTCACATAGGCAGCTCCTCTAATAATAAAAAAACTACTCAAAAGAAAATCTGAAGATTGAGAAGTCTGGGTTAATCAGTTCTAGTGAGTCCCAGTTCCTGCTAGGCCAAAAGACACTGCACAATAAATGCTGATAATGTGCTCTTGCATTTAACTGTGTCACAGTCCTGAAACGTTTTAATCTACAGCATGTCACATGCTCTGCATGCCTTGAAAAATCCTCCGTTGGGCTTGCCCTGTATGTAAAAGAGCAAATTTTAAAGACAATGTGGAGTGATGCCTACTTAATATCAGTGATTGGTGTTTTTCTCATTGGATGCCATTGCAGTCAGCTCGGGCAGAGCGAGGAGGAGCGAGGACTCAGTTTACTGCTTTGATGTTGTTTGCCAGCAGACAGCATAACCCTTCCATATGTGAATGTGCTCCTTTTCCATGAAGTTGGGGGAAGCTTGGCACACCTCCATGGAGTAGTTTTTTCCACTCAGTAGCCCTCAGCAGGTCAGCACCATGCTGGGAATTAGCAGGGATGGTGGTGTTCCCTCCTTCCAGCTAAAAAGAAAAAAAAAATATGCTACAGTTGTTTGCAGAATCCTGTCAGGACAGTTTACCTGCTTGTTTTAATAGATCTGAAAAGACAGTACCAGGCCATCTAGAAGTAAGTTGGGGGTTGTTTTTGGTTTCTTCTTTTCATCCAAAAGCATGAGCATGTCTCCTTCCTGCAGACAGTGTCCTCCCATTTTTAATAGTGCTTGTACTTGTATGTGTGTGTGAAAGCAGTGTGTAAAAGGTACCTTTGGAAAATGAGGTAAAGCATTGATGGCTTTTAATATAACTAAAGCCTCAAAAAAGTAACAGCAGGTTCTGCTGACAGAAGTACATTACAAATATTTTCCTTGTCGTTTCCCTGGCTGTTTCATGCTTGGTTTATTATGTTAGCTGTATCAATACATCTTCCCTTTGGCCACTTTCTCCAGGCTGGTCTAAAGCTTATGGATCTCATTTACCACTGTCCTGGACTTACTACTTACCCTGCTGTACTGGATGCCTAGAAAGCTTCTCCTAATGACAAATAGAAGAGAAAGGCTGGGGGCAGTGGTTTAGGCACGCCAGTCACTGGGAGCAAAAGCTGCAGAAGGGCTGCACTTTGTGGGAGTGTGATCAGGATCTGGTTGCGTGTGGACTCTGCCCAGATTTACCTCCTGCCATCCAGAATATCCATTCCTTCTGGACTGCTCTGGCTCTTCCATCAGCTCCCTGTTCCTTGCTCCCAAATGTGGAATTGTGCTGCTGGCTGCCATTGTAGGAGCCAGTTCATGTATGAGTCCTGCCTCTCCCTGTGCCCCTTCCGTGTGGCAGTGGCCACAGAGAGCAACAGATTGTTTCCCAGGCATCGTCCTGGGGAAAGCTGTGAGAAGCTCAGGGAAAGAATGATAAACAATCGTTATCTTAACTTGCTGCACTTGGTGCTTGTGATTGTTAACGTGTGCTGTGTGATGTTTACAGTAAGGTCGTTACCGAGGGGTGGTTTCTTAATTAGCCAATGGTGATGGTGTTTTAATTAGAAGACCAATTAGGTCTGCCTGTATATAACTGTCTATAAAAGTACCGGGTTTGTTAATAAAGATGGATTGATGGATCAGCCTTCTGTGAATCATGGAGTCAGTGCTGGGGGCCCACTGCAGAGACACTTCCAGACTGGGAGCTCCATGGGGACCATCAGCCGCAAGGGAGCACAGGGCAGCTGCCTCTTGATTGGTTTTTGTTTGTTTTTTTGTTTCAGAGAGACTATTTTTTATTTTACTTCCAATCTCTAATTTTTAACTTTCACTGTGTCTGTGCCTTTCTTCAAGTATAAATTCAAGCTTTTACAAAATGGTTTAATTTGAAATTTCTCTGCCTGCAAACATTACTGTGTGTGCTAGTGTTGTTGGCAGGTTCTTATTAATGTGTAGATCTAAAAATCATTTATCTTGATTAAAGGAAAAAAAATCTGTGAGATTTTTCCATAGGAATACACAGATTTAATTGGCATTTTCATCTTAGAGCTGACTGCTTCTTCTTGCCCCTGAATAGTACTACTGATTGCTTACTGTTTTAACTACTTTTGTGGTAAGAGCTGTGTAAAATCTAATTAACCAGAACGGAAAAAAATAATCATACAAGCTTTTTTTCCTGTTTTACAGGAACATCTAGATGGTGTAATTATTGTGCGGGAAAAGAAAGGAAACTGTGATGAAGTTAATATAGACAAGGTATGCTTTGTCCTAACTGGGTAAGATCTAAAGCAAGTCAGCATTTAACATATGCATAGGAATTGATACAAAAAAAAAAAATGCTTTGTTGCTTATCTATGCCTAGATTTCCCTAAATAAAGCTCTGCTTAAAACGTGCTTTACACGTGGGTTAAGTCCAAAATGCACAGCTCCAGTCAGTGTCAGAACTAAGTAACTTATTAAGTTAAAGACACATTTCTTTGCCTCTCATCAATGTTAGCAGTTAGAAAATTAGACTTTCCTGATACAGCAAAACACTCATTTAACATATACTAAAAATTATAGTTCTCATGTTGAGTGTATGAAAGGATCTCATGCAACTTTTAATTATCATTGCAAAATTCTGAAGATAACTAATTATTTTGTTCTTCTCTTATTATTTAATTGTGAATTAGTTGTCATTTAACACACAGGACACAGAGTCTTATGCTGCATATGTAATTTTTGTGCACATGTAATTTTTCACTAGGTGAGGCGGCAGGCCCTGCAAGAAGAAATAGATAGAGAATCTGGCAAAACCAAGGCTTTCAGTTCCAAAGTGGGACAGGTAATGTATGAGTTTAGACCTCAGCCTGATGGAAATACTGTGTCCCAGGGCAAGTTCCTCTAAAAAGCTCTGTGCTCTTTTTTGTATGTGGCTCATGTACAGTCCTTCTGACTGCAGATTTCAGGTCATGCTATAGAACAAGTTGGTACAATGCCAAGAGTCTGAGAGCTGAGCAGTGAACTCCTGGCCATTGCACAGTGCTCTAATTCCCATCATCAGTCCTCAAAAGCAACATTTTCTCTGGTTCCTCTGGAGAATGAGCCATCAAAAATTGCTACAGAAGCATTTTTTGCTTACTGTGAAATACAAGTAATTTTTGGGCTATGGATGCAGCAGTCACTGAAGTGTATCTGATTTCTTACCTGCAAGACTTGGCACACATTCAGCAACAGGGACAGGTAAAGGGGGTGGCAACTGTTAACATATGTGTGTGGTATTTAGAGTCAGTCCTCTCATGGCTTCTGCATCTTCCCTCCACCTCTTTGGAAGGTGATTCCTGATTCTTTGCTTTTGCATCCTGTTCAGCCTGGCTCCTGGCATACTCAGAGTAAGGTCGTGGAAACTTAGAGTAGTGTTTAGCCAGGGGTAAGAAGATTGAGGTGGAGAGAAAGCTTTGCTAGTAATTCAGGCTTGTGTTGTTTTGCAGGACTGCCAGAATGCCTAGAAAGCTGGACTATGCCTCCAACAAATGCCAGAAACAACTTCTGTAGATCTAACATAGTGAGAGGGAGCCTGCGTAGTTCTGGAACTACAACTGTGTAATAGTGTCTGAAGTCATTGAGAAAAATGACATCCTTGGCAGGAGATCTCAGTTCTTTGGCACTGATCTGTCTCTGTTTAGTAGTATGCAGAAGAATAGAAGCTGTGAAAACTAATTCATCAGCTCCACAAAGTGAGCTGGAAATGCTTCAGCAAAAGCTGTGTGTAGTGCCTGCCAGCAGCTCACTTAAAAACAGAGCTTTGACAAGCCATAATTATATTTGCATCTGTGCAGATGTCTCCCATTGCAGAGGGAAGACTTATATTTATTTATGTGTCTTGTGTGTATCTGGATGTGTGCATGTAGCTGTGTCACAGGCTGGGCTTGTGCAGCAACTTGCAAGGTCTAAAGGCTGAAGTATTATGGGTAGCTTTCTTTCAATACCAGGTATTCTGGCCTGTGATAGTGAATGATACTCCAGCCTTGCATTTTTTAACCTTAAAACCCCTGCTGTTGCTTGCCTGCAGTTTTGTAATGTGCTATGTGTCATGCTGGCTGTCTACTGGAGAATGACTGTATCATGCAAGCAACTGTTCTGTTGGAAGGATTTCAAGCTGACATAAACATACCACTGAATTCACATTTTTTTCCTTTGATGTAGCCAGCTTAAGTCTATTTAATTAATAATCAGACATCCTGCCATTTAGTATCATGCCCAATTTTAAAGAAAAAATTCTGAGTAAAGCCTGCCAAAAGTATTTATAAGTGACTGCATAGCTATACCTCAGGAGTCAAATACACCCTTTAATAATGAAGCCTATTCTTAGGTGAGCCAAAAGTTCATGAACTTTGTAAATCCTATGGTGTATCTGGGTTTTCCACAAACAGCTGAAATCTCATTTTAGCTGGATAGTGCCTCCTCAGAAAGGAGCCAGAATCTGCAGACAGAAGAGAAATCCTGAAGGGGTGAACTAGTTCAGATAGTACAGTTAAATGCAAGTACAGTAAATAGAACACAACAAACTGAGAGGGGAGAGAGGCTTTAAGAGAGCTAGACTTAGTCCTGTTGGATAGGGGAGGCCCTCTGGGTCTGCATCCTTGCAATATTAGTTGTAATTAGTGGGATGAGAATGCAAATATTTATTAAAGCTTATAAGCCAGATTGAACAGTGTCCACAACTAACAGAACGGTGCTGAAAACAGCAGCTCCCTAACTAGGCAGTTGGAAAATAAAAAGATAACCCTACAAAGTGACAGTGAAAGAGGATTAAGTCTGACAGTTTTCCTAGAATAAAAGATGCTGTCTGGCTCTTGGAGCTGGGTAAAGAGAGAGCAGAAAGCCAGGACTCCTGAGGACAGAGGGAAAGGAGATTCTCAAAGCACATTAACCCCTGGCTCCAGGTGAAATGGCCTGAAATGCTGATGAAGGTGCACTCAGGCAGAGTTAGGTCAGCCTTTTACCACATCCCTCAAGATGTACTGCCCATGGAATAACAGCTTCCCAGCTCTGTCACCCTCTCAGGCTTTTGTGTCCTGTTCTCATGGTACACAGCCAGAAATTGTCTTCCTTGGTCTTGGTATTTTTTAATTTTAGTGTTAACTTTGTTTTGCCTCACAGGATACGAAGCTTGGACAGTGGAGTACAGCTACTTTTAAAAGTTCTCAGGAACAAATGAAGTTTTTTAGACTGATGGGTGGCTTTAAAAAAGGTTCTGTGCCTATCCAAAGTCCCTCAGCAACTACAAACAAACCAAACATGGCTCTGAACCAGGAAGGGGAGGAGAAGTTACAGCGGGCTCTGAAGATGGAGTTTGATAAAGCAATGGACTTGAAGCAACACAGAGGAATTGGTCTTGGATTTCAGCCTACTGCCAATAAAAAAATATACATAGACAAATACACATCTAGATCTATAAAATTTGAAGATTAAAACTCAGACGTAATAAAGAGAGTTGAAATTTCTTTTTACCTTCTACATCTTTTTACTTGAAATAAAATAACAAAATGCTGAAGAAATTTTGTTTCTGAAGTACTTAAAGTAGAAGTTTTCAACTGCATATACCAGTGGAGCTGGGTCCTCACTTCATCCAAACAGTAAGTTTTTGAAACCTTTATCATATTTGTTCTGCAAGGCAAGAGACAGCCTCCTTCAAAGACTGAAGATGTGTGCCATGCCTACTATTAGTTGAAATTCAGTAATTTTTTTTAAATGCTGATTTAATAATCTTCTATCTATATCATAAGCGATTCAAAAGGATTCTATTCTGTAAAATATTCACATTTTTTACACTGAGTGCTACAAAATGATGGTGCTTTACTTTGAAGACACAGTAGTGGTGTGCCCTCAAATTTGATGAGGGCAGACTTTTAACTCAGAAAATAGTTCTTAAAAATCTAACATCTTCCTTACAGTAACAGATAGCATTGAACATCCTCTGTATTTGAAGTATGCTCTGGCAGTTGGATTTTCAATCAGCAGCTGTTGCCTAAAAATCAAAGTATAAGCATTTTGGAGAGGAGCACCAACAGAACTACCAAATTTCTTTACCTTTTAAGACAGCCTGACTTTCCACAGTAGTCTTCTGCAATGGACTGCTCTACCTGAAAGCATCTGCCTCCAGCAGGAAACACATCTAACAAAACAGCACTTGGTTCTGATGCACTTTGGGCACTCTTGAGAGGAAGTGAAAATTATGCTGAGACTCCCTCTTAAGGGATTGCCATCAATCCATTCCTGTATCTGGGAAGACGGAGATGCTCTTCCTGCAGGGTCTAAACTTGTTTGAGAAAACCATCTCCTTTAAAACGTCATTTAAACCACCACTACCTCAACATGAGCCTGTTTTGCATCAGTGCTCTCAGTGTTCAGCACCAGCTTCCACCAGCCCTTCCAGGTTTTGGCTCTTGTTTTACTAGACTTCAGGTAGTTGAGGTTCTGTTTTCTCTTCTGGTTTGAAAGAAATGCTGAATTCAAGCCCTCAGCTACTTGCCTGGTAAGGAGGAAAAAAAAACCTACTAAGCAGAAGTAATGGTATATGTATATAAGGTCTCAACATAGTTCCTTACCATGGGGCAGAAGTGGTGAGAGTGAAACTTTATTAGAAATAATAACAGTACATGTAACTAAATTCCAGAAGGGTAAGGTGATAGATTTGTATACCCAAAGAAAGTTCCTCTTTCCAGAAAGTTCCTCCCCCAGAACACACAGATGAACTGCAAATTGTTTTATTCAGAGATAGTGTACTTTGCAAATATAGAGGACTTTGCATAATTTCCGGTTTCCTTTACAACACTTAAAGATTCCTTCCATTTTACAACACACTACTGGACTAAAATGAAAACATAAACATGTCTGTGTAAATGTATTGTAGAAATTAGAAGAGTAAGACCTCAACCATTTTTCTCTGCTACTGGAACCAGCCAGGCAAATGCTGGCAGCATCCCAAAGCAGAGACAACTTAGTCTGACTGTTACATTGAAATGCTGCTTTCTGCAGAGGAAAATGACTGTTCTGCAAGAGGGATGAAGTTTAGAGGCTGTGAACTCATTTGTACAGATAATCTTCCTTTTTTGTTAAAATTAAAACACATTAGATGTCAAAAGGCTTTTGCAACCATAGAGGTTCAAGATACTGTTAACTGAATGTGAATCAGCATTTTAAATAACAATACTGTGGTAAAACTGGATACAGAAACTCAGGTTAAATTATTGCACTCAGTACAGTTTTACCTTTGCTGTGCCCATGTAAATGTGTCTCACTAAGGGAAGTAAAAATTCACTGAACTGCAGTCAGAATACAGATCAGTGATTTTTGGCCTTGGTTCCATGCTCCCTTGTGCAGGTGATTCCTTGGAAGAGGCACTCATCAGGTCCTGGACTGCAGAGGAAGCCGAAGGGCCAGGTCTGTGAAATGACTCATTTCAGGTTGTTTGCTCCTCCTCTTGATGTATTCTAGGGTTTTCACCTAGATTTGAAAAGAAAGGTAGTTGGAGATTTTCAGTGTCTCTTCTCATTTCATAGCCATCAGTTCATCTTTGTGAAGGTGTTCTATCATGCTCATTATCATGTGTATGTTTCTTAAAGGCTCTCAAATGCCACTCTACAAGCTTTCACCAGGCAGTTCCTCCACAAAATAAAAATGCAGTATTTCTCTTAAAGCTAGTTTTCTGTACTGAACAAGAAGTTAAGAACAACCAACGCTTTCAGATTTCTTAATGCTTGTCATACTATTAAAATTCTAGAAAGATAAAGACCACTTGAAATAAGAGAAGCTGCTTGTTCATTAAGAAGCATTTAGAAAAACAACTTGGTGGATTTTAAGATAATTTAATTTTTTTTTAAGATAGTAGATTGTAAAGAGATGAGGTTTATTCAGATCAAGAAAATATTATCTTTTCCCAAATAAAGAGTGGGAAAAGATATTAAGAACTAAAACCTCTCTGCATTATCTGTCTCCTTTCCTTACCATAGTCTTTGTGTCAGCAAAGCCATGCTTCTGAGCAAGATTCCAGAGATTGACTGAAAGCTGGTTCAGTCTGTTGTTTCGTAGGTCCCCATGAGCCAGAATGGTGTTAAAGAAATAGAGTGCCAGCTGGCTCTGCCTCTTCAGGGTCTATAATGAAAACAAAAATATTCCCATATTACTGTACACTCATCCCAAAATACCCAGCTTAACCTCACCAGCTTCTCTGAACCCTCAGAAGTTCAAAGAAGTGTTACTCCTGTTGTAACACACAGCAGTAGTTACAGACATAAGAATACAGCCATAGCTTTCATATTCCATTCAAAATGCAGCAAACAGCACTAGCTGTAAATCAACATAAGCTGCCGTAAATAAAATAATTACACAAGACTCCTAGGTCTCATACCCCTTTGGCACAGCACAGTATGTAGGTCTGACACATTTACAACTCCAGACTCCTTACAACTGCATAAAAATCATCCTCCCACCAACCAACCTTGCACTTAGAGTACCCTAGCTGTAAATTTTTAGAGAGACCACTATCATCAATCTAAATTAATGCAACTTCAGGCTTTTTTTTTTCCCCCAGTCTGTTCTACTTTTATTTATTTATTTAACCAATGATGTTTTTTCCCCTGCTATTCTTTCACTGAAACTCTGGTGATATGAACGTTTGCACCATATTTGTAGCTACTTGCCCTAAAATTGAGGAGGGACCTTCAGGAGCATAAGAGCAGTCTTCCCCCCACACAAAGCAGAGAGGATTCACTGCTACATGTTCTCTTGACTAGAAACAGCTTGAACTTTACAGAACTGTTCAGAACTAAAAGTTTCCATTCCAACATTGCCACATAAATGAAGCATTCTCTAATACTGTGAAAAGACCACACTGTGTTAACAATAAGATGTATTGTTCTCTTCCAAGTTGCCATTTTGGTGAAAGGATTTTATTGTGAGAAAAATCTATTTTCCTTTATAGCTTTTAAAGGAAATGAACCAATAAAAACACAAAATCATTAGAGCCTTGTTCATTTAAATGAGCAGCCAAGAAGATGAATAATAAAAGGTCACCAACACTGAAGCAATCCAAATACCACAGTGATTTTATGACCAGCTTTACTTCAGCACAATTAGAGATCTCTGACAATATTCTCATCACTTCTATTTCCTCAGCAACAACAGCATCCTCAAACAACTATTCATTCTCACAAAGCAATTTTTATCTAAATCAATGACTTTCACTCAACAAAGCAAAACAAATGGTCCCTGTTTGTAAAAAAGGATGGATAGAGGAGCAAATCCAAGGCTGCAGAGGCAAAGGCAGGCCAAGCACCTGTGCCTGTGCTGCTTAGCCTTAAATCCAGTTTTCTATGCAACAGCCTCAGTGAACTAACCCAGGATCTCCCTATGCTTTATAGGATCTTTCCTATGCTTGAAAGGAGAAAACAAACAAAAAAAGGCCTTTCAGCAACCATGGATTTCAAGTCCTACAAACATTCCTACTCACAAATTCCATACATGGGTCAGATGCAAAAAAATGCCTAATATGCAACCCACAGTCCTGAAAACTCTGTTTAAATTTCCTTCCAGGACCTGGTTGGACATTCTTAGCTGTGCTAGAATGGTTGTTTCTGCTGCTACTGTTCTGAAAAAGAACTACTGTTCCCTGTGATCATGTGTACAATGATGTGGAGGATTTGAGCAAAGGATATTTTCATCTTATATCCCTGCCATTGCTCAAGGAAGGACAAACAGGATAGCAAAAGCAGAGAAAAGACTAAACTTAGCACAGTGTCCTCCCAATATGTATCACTTAACACATTCTGTATTGGCAAACACTCTGGGCTACAGTGCAAATAGCCCATCTAAAACATTCCAGCCAATGAATCACGCCCTGCCCTCCCATTCCAGGCCACGAGCCACAAGATTTCTATCAATAGAAGCCATCCAGGAAGGGCTGATTGGGAAGCTGTGCATTCTCAGAAACAGGTACATTAACAGAACAGTGAGTTCTCATTATTTCAGCAAACATCAGTCACCTGCCTGTCACATACAATCCATTAAGCTGGATTTGATCCCTCAGAGCCTCTGAATTCCAATCAAGAAATCCAATAAGCTGCCTAGAGTTTTCTTGATTTTATACTGAACAAATCATACTGAAGTCAGAGTAAAGACAAAACAACTATTTCCTACCTCTGTACCTCTCTCCTGACATCATCTTAGTGCCTGGGATCTCAAATTTTTGTAATAATAGGCGGCTTTCATTGTGTTTTCCCCAGACTTAACTGTGAATTCTCACTTTGCTCGTTACAGAATTGGACAGCATTAGGTGTCTCCACCACAAGCCTGCCTATGTGATGGTCTCACTTTCTAAACAAGTAAAAATACCCAATTTCCTTTTGTTATGAGGTTCCTGAAGCTTTTGAAAAGACCAAGTCCTGGTCAAAGGTGGTCTGTTTCTTCAACTCTGAATTACTTTTGGTTTTGTATTGCATCAAGCTGAGTAAGAACATACCTCCTCCTTTCCTAGGGTTTTCAGATGATCCAGGATCTGTGACACCACTGTTTCACTCAGTTTATTAATTTCAGCCAGGAACTTGGAGTCTCCACCATACAGAGTATCATTGGAATCAACTGCAGAGATGAATTCAAGCTTAGGTCTGGCTAAAGAGCTATGTATTTATTTGCTATTGTAAATACAATGTATTGATAGAAAACCACATTTGGAAGTCATAAAATGAGCCTCCTCCATGAAACACAAACAGAACTATGTTTTTTAAGTGCCTACCACTTGGTTGCCTACTATGTCCTCTTGATTTTACGAGCAAGAATCTTTTAGCTTAAAGCCAGTCCTGTATTCCTGGATGCAGCCAGGCCCACAAATATCTCCTAGACTTAATGTTAAGCAACACAGCATGTCAATTTTCAAGTTTTCCACAGAGACAGATTCCCTGCTTCCATCACTTTAGAAGAGTATGGCCATCATCTACAATGGCAGCAGCACTGGGCCAAACAATTTGTGGTTTATTTAGTGAAAATAGCCAGACTTTCAAAAGAAACTGCATTTTATTTTTGTTTCCTTAAAGTAAACCCATGATTACTTCAAAGTCATGGATAGAAATTCATAAACTGTATTTTCAGTTTCAAAGACTTTAAAGGGTTCTTAGGAGGGAGAGAGCTCTTCAAGTTTTTACAGTTTATATAATTGTGGTTTTAAACATGTCTTTTGCCCTAATTTATTTATGTTCTATAAAGAAGGGTAAAAGAAATTCTTAGCTTTAAATGTATTCTAAGTAAATCAGAAACTATGAATGATAATCCCCTGCTTCCAAGTAAACTTCATTTTAAGAAGCTAAGGTACAAGGTCCACCTAGAAAAAAACCCATTGCCCTACTACAGGGAAAAAATTACTAATTTATATTTCCATGCTTGTCTCCATTAAAGTCTAATTAATTTGGGATTATGCAGCTATTTTGATCATACAGAAAAAGGAGTGTAATAAAAAGCTAAAGCATACTTCCTTACAGAATTTGAACAGCAGATTGACTACAGAGTAGCACTTCCACTGACAGCTATTTTCTGTGCTGCTAACTGCAAGAGGAATTTTGTCATGGGTGGTAAATCTGACAGACTATTCACCAGAACTGCAAAACCCATTCCAGCCTTTCCCTCTGTGAAAGTCCTGTGCAACTGAAAGAAAAAGTCAAACCATCTTGGCCTCTCTGACTCATTAATCTTCCAGGATGCTTTAAAGGATTTTTATTTATTAGTCTACCTTAATTTAGTACTCTATAATCAGAAGACAAAAATTTAAATTTTAGAGCACATTAAAATATTACAAAAATTATTACAAAAAATATTACAGCTATTTTACAAAATGTAAAATCTTTAAAATTTTCTAGCTATTCTGAATATTTTTTAAGTTACTGTAACTTCCAGAACTCAAAGCCTGCCTACAAAGCAGCAAATACGTAATTTAAATAATGAAGACTAGGTGTTACATTCTGAAAACTGGAGTTGTTAATAAATGTGGATGAAACACCAACAGTAAGTATAAATCAAATTGATAAATTAGACTTAAATAAAACCCTTCATGTGCATAATCTTTACTTGAAAAGATCACATTTATAAGCATTTGCACCAACACCACCAGAAGCAAACTAAGTAACGCACTCTGCACAGATTCACTTTAAAGAACAGACTGCACCTGTTCAGAAGCCAACTCCTGGGATTATTCTAAATTACAATACCTGGAACTGGATAGAAAAATAATCCATTCTGTGAGACTGATTACCACTGGTCTTCGTTAACTGGCTATGGTGATAAGACAATACTACAAATGTCCTGTGGAATGCAAGGAGCCAGAGCCCCCCTTAGGTATTACCTTTATCTACATGGTAGATAAATGCTTCTTGAGTCATTGCAGACAGCAGATGCAAAACATTGGTATAAATCCTGACTTTGTCATCACTGTTATCCTCCCAAGTATAATCCTGGATCACATTCAGTAATCCTCGCACAAGAAACAACACTCCTTGTTCTGGATGGTCCTACAGAGAAGGAAAAAGATAGGTCAACACCAACACCACAACCCCGGAACAAAAATAGGATTATTTGCAGTCATTCAGTGTGTAGAGTCACAGTTTGAGCTCTATAAAAGCAGAACTACAATATAATTAAAGTTGACAGCTACTTTTCTTAAGTGTGCTTCCTGCAAATACTTTAATTTTTTTTTTCCACTTTCCATCTAAAATGGCCATTTGACCCATAATCAGAACATGATCCAGGCAGCCTCCACAGACAAACTTTGAAATGCTTTGTTTTGTAGTCATGGGGGAGTAGTACAAAATTAATTGTCAGCTTCTTAACAGCTAAGCCTCTAAAATTAAACACTGGGTAGGTTTCATTATTAAAATCGTATCAGTAAGCTGTAGCGTATTACTCATATAATTATGAGTTTCAGAAGAACTCCTACACTGGGAAGTCAGTTACAGACAATCAACAATCTTTTCACATGAAATGAATAGAAAGACTCTGCTTTACATAAGCTGGGAGTTCTTACAAGCAGCTTTAATACTGCACTGGGCTAATTCCAGCTGCAGTTGGAGCAGCAGCACCAAGATACACAGGACAAATCATAGTTCACTGGGGACACTTCTTTTTGATCTTCTGTAAATAAGGAACAAAGTCAGGGAAGCTAGTTTCTGAATGCTGGCATCTCGTTGCAAGTTGTTTTTCATTACTGAATCTGAGAGGTTGTATCACTCCCTTCTTCAAGCACCTGTTCATGATCCCAGTCATTCCACAGCCTGACTCCTGAGTCAGTGGTCAGCAGTGACACATCCCAGGGGCAGCTTCCCCCTCCCCTCTAACACAGCCCCTCCACGTTTCTGAACATGGGAGACCCCTGCCACTGCAACAGGGGGAATGCACAGCTCTGGCAGCAAGGATTTGAACAGCAAAACAGCACAACGGCGTGCTGCTTCACCAAACAGGCAGTCAAAGGAAAAAGGAAGGAGAAAACCATAAGGGAGGTTTCAGTGAGGAGGGAAAACCCACTCTCTCCAAGAACAAATGAATATACAATTAATTTACCATTTCCCCTCATCTTTTAGATAGAACTGAAAATATGGAGGGAAAATTACATCTCTCTCTACACTTGACAATTAGTTAAAAACTGGAAGGGTATAGAATGGTAGTACTTTGTGAAATACTCATCAGAAGAGGAAGGTTATGCCAAAACACATCTTCTAATTATTGTTTTCACTCCAATGATTAGGTAATCTATATCAAAGTAACTGAAACTAATAGGAACTAGAGCTCTACATTTTTCTCATCCTCATGTATTAGAGTTTTTTGAATACTTAGATAATAAACCAGTAAATGATGTTTACACAATTAAATGATGGTGAGATTTCACTCTACCCTAAACCCACTTCTAGTGAGAGGTTTTACTGAGAGTGGCAATGCTGTACCTCCACCTCCACACACTTGTTCTGCCTCCCCACTTTGCATTGGGGTGAGTGATTTTGCAGTCACTGAGCAAAACACTTCATCTTTTCACAGAAAACTAATCCCTGCATTTCCCACTCCAGAATCCCAGTCTACTCTAAATTTTTAAACATGAAAGTCAAAACAGTCTATACTAACCTGTGTGCTATTCCTACACACTCAACTTACCGGAACAACTAATAATGTAGAAAAAAAATTACAAAGGAATTCCAGGAGGAAGGCATCCGAAGGTCGCATCTTTCCATCTACGCTGATCATTTTTGGCACTTCAGGAACAAGGCTCACTGCAGCTTTGAAAAAAGCATCAGCTACAAAATAAAAATAGAGTTGCTGTTATATCACTCCAGCTGTGATGCAGCCATGCCTGTGACCCAACTGTTGCTTTGAATTTGTTTGAAATAGAATACAGAAAATGAATGTGCTGAACTGCAGAGAAATCCAAGACTCAGCAATGGTCTGATTCTTGAGAAATCTGTGAATTTGAATGATGCTGTTTCTCCAAAGGAGGTTCCCACATCACTCAAGACTTCTTAAAGTATAACTCTTCTCCTTTGCATAACATGGAGACACCATCACTTCATATGTATTGCATATATAATAAGAAATTAGCACAGGATTCAAAATTGACTTATCAAAGAAACGCTTATGCCAGGAGAATGCGGAATCCAAAGGGGGATGGGGGTAGGAAGGCTCATGCTATCTTGTTCACCAATTCATTCACAAAAGCCTGTTAAAGTTCGAAGGCAGTACCAACAACTTCATATTTCTATTATAATTATTTATAATCCCTAAAAGTAAAATATTAATGTAGTACCAGAACCCAGGGTATTGTTTGTTACCTAGATAAAAGAGTATTTTCCAAGAATCACAATACAGGAATTAAGAGAAACCATCCACCATTACAGCCTTGGCAAAACAGCTATTAAGATGTTTTTCATAACTCTTTATATCTCTAATCTTATGAAAACATAAATTCCAAACACTAGAACATCTATTGCTCAGTTTATTAATATTCACAAATTAAAAGCAACAATATTTTCCCTCTTACACTAGAAGCCCTCCTATATATGCTGAGTTTGCAAAAAAATTTCTGACAGCAACATTGTTTTGCACTTTCTTGGCAACATTTCAGAATATCCAAGTATCCACATCCCACTCAAGTTGTTGAGCCATATACTTCAAAGCATCCTTCAGAATTAATATTGTATCTTTATTTTACAGGAACAGAGACCCAGGCCATGTAATCAGCTTTTATCAAAGGCAAAAGGAGAATTCTTGGTGAAAGCCAAGAGGTGTTATGTGGCTGAGATGGAGATACCACTGACAGGAAGGCAAGGGCATTTCCAGGAGCACAGCTTGCTCTGGAAAAATTCATTTGAGACTCCAAGCAAATTTGCTAAATATAGTACCAACTGATATCTAATTTAAGCTTATGAGGAATACCAGAGAAACATGTGCTTTGGAAAAACTGTAGTTCTTCTCACTCTTGTTTTTTCAGCACACAACTGCTCAAGGACTTTTTAGTGCTTAGAACGCAGACCCCTTCCATCAAGCATTGTCCTTCCTTTCATTCTGCACATTTGTTTTGAGGTGAAAGAATGTTTATTTCAAACAACTTACAAGTTTAGACAGGCAACCCAAAGGAAGGTAAGTAATCTTTGTCTGAGCTTTATTTGAGGAAGGAAGGCAGCAGCAGATGTTCATTCTAGCACAAGTAAATGAATCACTGTCACTTCCACAGTTGTCTCATCAGAAAAAAAATAAAAGTGCACGTCCCACATCACCATACAATAAAAACATATGACCAGACAAATGAAAAAATGTGCCTTAGAGAATAGTCTGCATACCAAAGTACCCATGTCTGTGCAGGGACTGCTCCTGCCTTCTGAAGTTATTTCATAACAGGACAAGATGACCTGCGCAGCAATCAGCATCCACAGTGAAAAAGAGCTGCAAAGTACCTCACCCTCATTTACTGCCTGCTCTCCCAGCAATCACAATCCTTCACATTCTCCTCTAAACTTCTGCCATAGTGCAAACCCAAAACCTCTTAACTTCAATTTGAAAACCTGAAATGTGATTCAATTTACCCTCCTTGCCTCCCGCCGTTGCTGTGAATGAGAGCTGCCTGCTCATGTGGCTGAGCAGCTCCAGAGCCAGGAGCTGCCTGGGCTGCTGAGAGCAGTGCCCAGGAGCCTGAGAGCAGTGCCCGGCTCCCCGGGCTGCTGAGAGCAGTGCCCGGCTCCTTGGGCTGCTGAGAGCAGTGCCGAGCTCCCCGGGCTGCTGAGAGCAGTGCCCAGGAGCCTGAGAGCAGTGCCCGGCTCCTCGGGCTGCTGAGAGCAGTGCCCGGCTCCCCGGGCTGCTGAAAGCAGTGCCCGGCTCCTCGGGCTGCTGAGAGCAGTGCCCGGCTCCTCGGGCTGCTGAGAGCAGTGCCCGGCTCCTCGCGCTGCTGAGAGCAGTGCCCAGGAGCCTGAGAGCAGTGCCCGGCTCCTTGGGCTGCTGAGAGCAGTGCCACCTCCCCGGGCTGCCGAGAGCAGTGCCCGGCTCCCCGCAGGTGCCTGCCCACACCACGGACCTGCCCGTGCTGCCACCAACTCCCTGAGCCTCCATCCGTGTCCTCCCTGCCCCTGGCAGTCACAGCTGCTGCTCCCATGTGGCTGCTGCCCCCACGGCCACAGGGTCACCCTGCAAACCCCACAGGCTGTCACTGCCCCAGCACAATGGGGACACTGAGGCTCTTGCCCCACACTTTAATCCTTGTTCCTCGCTTTTTTCCCCCTGCTTCCCTCACTCAATGCAGCGAGGCAAGCCCAAAGAGCAATACAGCACAAAGCAGTTGTATTTCACTTTAGTGCATTCAGAAGAACTGGCAATATGTTCATTTCGTAAAAAGTCCTGCCAATCTGTGCTAACCATGAAATGGTTTTATGCTGGAACACTAAAAGCACATTTACCCAAGATATATGTGCTTCATAAGAAGCAAAAATAAATGCATATCAATGCAAAGATTTTTATTAGAGACTGCAGAAAATGACCTGTCCTCTAAACATTACCATCCTGGCAAAGAGGTATCAGAGTATGCATTACATGCTCTGAGTTTGGAGAAAAGGCTCACTATAAAGGTTGTCACAGACATGCTGTTTTTTCAAGTATGAAATGAGCATCAGTGTTTAATTCTGAATTACATTGACTATGAGGTTATGCAATGATGGTTTCTCTGTATATTTAAAAGTAAATTTTTAAAACTATTACTGTAGAGATCTTTTAAAACAAAACCATACATCACTTTTCCTGGCTTCCAAAACATATAAGGAACCACTTAAAGAGCACTGAAAACCACAACAATCTTATGTTCCTGATTAAAAAACCAAGAAGAAGATAAAAAGGGCTTCTTCTGGTGAAGGATGCTGGTTTTTTTATCTGCCTAAAGTACAATACTGCTTCTTAAGTGAAGCACTGTTAAACTGGATAAGGGGAGAGCAGCCTGTGCATTGCAACAAATCACCATGATGAAGCCTTCCCCGACTGCTGTTAATATCTTGTGCAGTGCTCCGAACGTAACATACTTCATGCTTCACTAAATTCATCCTTTCACAGCAGCTCCTTCATTTTGGTTGACCATAATCCTATAAATCTTTTCCCCAAGCATACATGCTGACCTTCAGGCTACAAAAACTAACAGTCTTGGATATCCAAGTCAGCACTTCCAGAAATAGCCTCCTATAGAAGAAAAAACATGTGAAATTGGTGTTGAATGTTCTGCTATTGACAATATTCACTATGACACATGTACACATTTAATTATACCTACACACAACTATATGTACCTCCATATATTTCTATGTATCAATCTCTCTATATATAAAAATTCAGCTTGCATTGTATTTTCTGTATCTCTGTTAGCCAATTAAAATGTATGAATTCAAGATTTCAGGCAGGCAAAAATAAGGAGGAACAAAGTCAGATGGGAAAACAATTAAACTCCTTAAGTCCACCTTCAAAGAGCAAAAAGGAGCGAGTTTAACATACCTACCCGAAGTATTTTTAGTCATGGCTACAATTACACCAGGCTAAGTCCACCCAAAGGACAAAACCAGGGACCATGCACATCTTCTGCATTCCACACCACTTTCCTGTCTTACAACACTGTCAAACCTAATTTAATATTCTGAAGATTTTGCTTCCACATCCAACAGATGTTGGAAATTTAATGAAGCTTGTATTTCAGTGCAAAAAATCATTGGGAAGCAAGCGTGGGGGTTTTGTTACCCTATTTTTTCTGTTAAATAAATTAATCCATTACTGTTTTGACAACCAAGCATTGTAAACATTTGAAACTCCTTCTTCTCATTTTGGTGAGGTAACTGTGAGGGTTTTGCCACATTGTTCAAAAGTTGAACTACTGCTAATTGTTCTCCATCTTGAAGATCTCTACACATCTCTACACATCACTACACATCACTTCCAATCCAGAAATAACCAAGAATTCTTTGAAGGAAGAAACTTGAAATTAGAAAATGAATGCACCGCTGCTTGGTGAGCTGGAATGTACTACGTTAATTTATATGATGTTATACTATGAATTAGCTGCAGATAAAAAGGAAATTATGTGGATGTAGAGCCAGTTTTAGGCATAGCTTGATTAAAGATTGTTACAAGGCATCAGTACTTTGAGACAAAGGCATACAGAGACATAAGTGGAAGATTTTTACAGGGCCATCAGACAGTATCAGCAAGGACACTGGACATAAGAAATTTTATTCTTAAGGTATGATCAGTAAATTCAACACACACCACACTCCACCCCACTGCCTCCCCTCCCACCCAGAAAAAAAACCAACTCAAAAACCAACCACAAATTACAGCCTGCCTCTCTAAATTCTATGTAATCCCTAAAGACTACGAGGTCCCACATCAGCAGCAGTCTCTAAAGAAAACTCCACCAGTAATACTGAAAATTTTGAAATAATAAACGCTTCAGTTAAATATTATAATTTCTACTGTTATTATGAGGCAAAAAAAATCAGATCAGCAGACATACAAAAAAATATGATACAAGGCTGCAAAGTCTATGTTTTTTGTAAAGAGAAATCATTCCTCAGAAGTCTCTCAAGCCTTCCAAAGAACTAGCGAGATTGTCTTTAAAAGTAATTCTGTTAACAAATACTTAGATTTAAAAAAAAAAAAAACTTTTAATATTTATCCTTATAGAAATGGCTCTTTAAACAACTAAGCTGAAAGAAGATAAGGAAAAAGTCCTCATGAGGGTACATAACTTAATAAAGGATGGGGTGGATGGGGAAAGGAGAGGGAATATAAAGTTTTCACAGTGGAGCAAAATAACCATTGCATTCCTTAAGGTTTTGCAGAGACATGTCCTCGGAATGAGCTGGGAGGTGGCAATGTTTGCAGACTGGTCTGGAACGTGACTGCAAAGCATCGCAGATGGATCTCATGATTCTGAGCAATAAAGCAGCAGATGAACTCTAATATTAGTATGGCATGTTGGGAAAGAAACAGCCCTTGCTATAACTATAGAAATAGAAGCTCTAAATAAGCCATTTACACTCATGAAAGATTTTGGAGTCGTTATAGATGGTTTCCTGAAAAGTACATCCTATAAACAGCTGTTGAAAAGGCAGGGCAATTATAAGAATCACTAGGAGAGTAATGGAAAACTGAGGTCTCATTGTATAATTTATATTGCTGTTGGGCATTTATACCTGGAATAATCTAATCCAGTCCTAATCTTCCCATTTCCAACAGCACAAAAAGATAAAAAAGGTGCTAAGGGCATGGACTGTTTCCTTATCAGAAAAAGCAATATTGACAACTTCTTCTTCAGGAACTTACCGACTGCATTATGTCATAGACAGCAAGAAGAAAATGAATCAGGAGTGACTGAATTCTGCTCCAGCAGATCAGCTGCATGCTCTGAGCCACTCACCTAACATTCAACATCAATGAATCCCTAACCATTAGACTTCCAAGTAGCAGGTCACTGTGGAAACTCACTATCACATGAAGTTACAAAGGTCAAAAAGTAAAAATTGATTAAAAATATTAAATTTCTAAGGACTGGTACATCTATTTTTATTAAATACCATGGCCAGGTCCATACACAAGGTTTGTTGAAGGATGTATTAAGCCAAGAAAGCATCATTCTACATTATTGTTTTCCTAGTAGATGCTACAAGACACTTTCAAAAACAGGTCATGGGCTAGACAGACTTGAAGAACTGACAAACTGATATAAAGTACCAGTCTGAAAAGCTTACAGAGACAGAGATGTCACCTCCCTCACATCATACAGAAAAGTGATTGGCTGGGATAAAGAGAGGAACAAGAAAAAGCTCAGGGAATGGGACAAGTTTCCAGCTGTGGAAGTCCCAGGTAACAGAAGAGGTCACAGTTCTGTCCAAATGAAGCAACACTTAGCACTGCTAGTAAGGAAAACAGTATGACATCATTCTTTTCCCAAAGCTCTTTTACTGCCTTCATAGAAAGCAGTACTTAAAAAGATAACAGTCACCATATACCATTCTCACCAGAGAAACATGAGCCACTAAGTCCTAGTATCAGTAATTAGGAAAATCTCTTCATGTTCTTATTTCTCTAAATTCTTTACCTGAAATTCTCTCTATTTATATTCTTCAGATCTATAAGGATTTCAGGAGATTAAGTAAAATTGTTATCTAATGGTACTGAGAAAATAATCAAAACCATTATTAGGCTATGATTTAAAATTACTTATTAGATATTCCATACCATACTTTCTCCAGAGTGTGACTGAAGCCTTCAGAGAACACTCATGGAAAAGTAACATTTTCTGCAGTAGAAATTAAATAATTTTTGCAATCTACTAGGTGTAACTGTGTTTTAGCCACAACTGGAAAACAAAACAAATACCTGAAGTGCATTAAGCACTGTATGCTTCAGAATTAAAATCTGTATTTGCTAAGCAAAAAGGTCTGCAGCAGTTGATCTGAGGGACAGGCTCTCCATTTTTATAAAATTTAATGTTTGACAATATCCCACTGAAATCAGTCAGACAGAATCAGCTGAATTACCTTATTCACTCAGCATGTTATTTCTCAAGTGAGGCAAAGATTTCACAGCCTTTAAAACAAAAATGCTGCTTAACACACATTACCAGAAAGTTATGTCATCTCTACCACCTGCTGAATGCTGTGACCAAACATTAAAAACTCATGCTGTCTCTTTTTTTGATGGACAAAAGTAGCATTTCCACAGGGAGGAAATGTGTGCAATGAAAATCATAGCTATATCTCAGAAGTCCAGAAGAGAGACACAATGGAGCATGCATTTAATCTCAATTTAGTCCAAGCACCCCCATGACAGAAAGCATGACCAATGAGAATTTATTATTCTCTGTTGGCAGCGTGCAGGGCTCAGTGGCTTGGTTAAGAAAAATGAAAAGCTCATCTCTGTAAAATCTAGCATCTTCCTTTCAAAGGGGGGCTTTTAATAGGCTCTCCAGAGATACAAACTATGCATCCAGGGCAAATTCACCTAAAACATTTTAAACATAATTACAGATTCATTTCATTTAAAGCAGGCCTTGGGATCTGGAAATGAAAGAGACAACAGTAATTTTTAATACATTGTGAACATTCCCAGACAGACATTCATCAGTGTATTAATGCTGGAGTTTCATAAGTCTATAAATTCACAGTTCAGACCCAACTTCATTGTGTTAAAGAAAATCTATTCCACGAAAAATTACAATTTTCTAATAGTGAAGTATTTGGATGAGTTCAAACACTTGATTTAACAGTGTGGCAAATCCAAGTAAACAAGGCTGGGATAGAAGAAATGGGAGCAGCAAGACACAAGGACTGATGGTTACTGCTGCCCCTTGAAACTGGGAATGAGGCAAAGCTCAAACTTTTCCAGCCTTAAGCAGATTAGCTGTGGTTCTCCAATTGCTGCTAGTTTATCAAAGCAATCCTCAGACTCATAAATTCATTTATTGTTACGACCTGCACATTCTTCTTTTTCAAGATAGATACATTGGCTATTTAGAGAAATCTTCCTATTGCCAACAGAAGTTGTGGAACTCAATTTTGTTATGATGTTTAAATGAAAAGTCAACTCACTGAAACAGCTGGACTCCCCATGGAAACTTAAAATGGAGAAAAATTCAAGACTTTACCTTGCTACAAACACCAGCTGGAATCTTCAAGGAGGAATTGCATGCACAAAACTCATGCATGCACCACTGCTGACTGAGCTATCAGATCAGGTACATTACCTTTCAGCTTTATTTCTCTTCACAATTTTAAACCAATTAAGCTAATTCAAATCAGCATAAAAGAAAGGTTACAGACAAGGCAGTTTCCCTTCCTGGCCTAATGCTATCATTAATGGCACACTCTTAAATCTTCACTTCATGCTGCATTGGTTTTAGTAGATCAGTGTTTAATTGGCACCAGTTAACTGACTGGAGTGAAATTTGCTGCTATGAATTAATCAGTACTTCTTACTTCTTACTCATTCAGTTGAGACACAGATTAAACTGAGTGAAAAGTAACTTTCAAGGACACATTATGTGACTTCAGAGCATCAACATATGGAAAGACAGTTCACAAAAAATGTCCCAAGACAGTACCTGTTTAACACATGCTAAATTACTCGTGCAAGTGACATGTCTCTCAGTACAAATTATACCCAAAATAGCTTTGCTAGGAGAGGAAAAAAAGTAAGTAACTATAAAACCTTGGTAAATTGAGTTACTGAACATCAGTTTTGCGCTTCCTTCATTTTAATAAAAGCAGAGATGGACCAAATGCTCCTCTCTCTGGCTTGTGGGTCTCAAATTCAGGAGAGTGTGGTTGATAAACATGCATTTTAGAGACTGAGTTCATAATGCTTTGCATATATCTGCTACCTTAAAAGATTTCAGGATGGGGATCCTGTAAATTGTTCAGTGAGTGCACTGTATTCATGTGTTGAATAAGAGCTGTGCACATTTGTAAACTCTCACACTGAAAAATCTGGACAATTGTTGGGGCCCAGGAGTCTCACTCAGAGAAGAACAGGATCGCAAAAAAAAGGAAAAGCAGTCTTTAAGTTGAAAGATATTAAATCACAGAGTGGGTCCCAACACAGTCAGGGAATAATTCTCAAAGACCAAATATTACAGGAAAACTGCTTTGGATTTGCTTCCAATAAGAGAAGCTTGCAACACAGCAACAATAATGAAAATTGACATAAAGGATAAGGTAAGCTGGTAAATTAAATAAAAACCATAGGGAGAAAAGGTGAGTCCATTTTATGTAAACTCTGAAAGAAACTGCACAATGCTAATTGCACAACAACAGACTTTGCAGATCTTTTATTTGCACAACAAACTTGGACACAACAGTCAGCTTTACTCTAAATCCCTCTGCTTTGCTGTATGGGCAACATCAGATTCAAAACAAAGAAATGCAACAGTCACCATGCACTAAAAAGTCTTAATCAGCATCCTAAGTCAGCTTGTTTGTGCAGCTGGAACTTGCTGGTAAATGCAGAGCTTGGAAAACAAGCTCTCGTGAAGAAGCACACAGCTAACACAAAGAATTAATAGCCACAACAAAAGATGTTGCAAAGTAATCCAATTTATTACTCTCCCAGCTCCACTGGAAACATGCAAAGGAAAAGCATTTACTATTGGAGAGCAGACATTTAAAGTCAGTATTAAAATTGCAAAACAAAGTAGAATGACATCACTTCAAAAAGGAAAAGAAAAATATTGCAAGCAGTTAAAAGTATATGAAGACTCTTGGAATAGATAACTGACTTCCATTTGTAACAGGAACAAGATCATACTAAATGGTGATGCAGACTTAATGTTCATTCTGATGCCAGAATAGCTCCCATTTTTTCCCTAAATTACTTTTTGTCAGAATCTACTATTACTTAACAAAGAACTAAGAGGATGGCTGAAAATGTGCTCAGGCACGTTTCAATCAATAACTCAGATACAAAAAATGAAAATATATTTTTCAGTGTTCATATGAGCTGATATTATGCCATTGTTTCACTCTGAATAGTGGCACATTTTCCTGGCTAAGCATTTATCATGCAGGTGCTTTGATAGCAAGTTTCTGCTGTCACTGACCTAACCTGGAATTCTTTTCCAGCTCATTGGTGAATTCTGTCAGTCTGTGTGTTTTTATTCCTTTTTTCAGTTATAACAAAGCACATTATTTGTGATTAGAGTGCTTGCATAATTATGCAGAAGCAAAGCTTTCCATAATTCCTAAGTAATTCAGGACAACCTACCTCATGGCCAGGACTATGTCAACTACAGTCAGCTGTCCTGGCTACCGAGATCACTTTGAAGAGCTGCTTTAATATGACAAGGTTTTGCTTTAACAGTGTTTGAAACAGAGCTGGTTTTTAATTGCATCATAAATATACATATGACTTAGGATATCAACCAAGTTCTTATTCAGTTAGAAATATTTCTGAAATAAGAGAACCTTTAAGTAGACAAATTCATGCCTTACCTTGTGAAAGGCACTGATTTGCCAGAGCAACCTGTCCAGAGTGTAGATACAGATTAAGACGTGTGAAGATACTGCTCAGAGATGGAATTGTAATGAAGCAGAAGGCAACACAAGCCTAAAGTAAATTTTAAAAAATTGAATAAAACTTCTATCTCAGCATTATAACAATCTTTACTGATTTAATACACAATTAGGAATCAAAATCTGTAAATCAGTTTTGGGAAAGATTTTCAAAACAAAGAAAATATTATCTGAAGCCCAAAATCAGCAGTTTTAAATTTCTAATGAGCATTTCAATAATTATATTTTTTAAAAATTGTTACTATTACTAGATAAGCTCAAAACTGACTCTCTATGACTGTAGCTCAAAAAGTTCCTCTCTCCTTAGGTAAGCACCTTGCAGCTCAAGACCAATAACTAACTAGAAAAGGAGATTAGTGTCCTCAGGGGGAAGCCATCTGCCAAAGTGATGAGAGCAGGTGCCCTGAGTGTAGTGGGAGGAAGCAGATGTAGCCCAGGTGCTGCAGCTGCAGACCTGTGGGCACAGCCCAAAGCCCTGGAAGGAGCAAGGAGCCCCTTGCAGAGAGAAGCTGCCCAGTGCCAGCCCAGCCACCCTCTGCCCAGGACACCACATGAACTGGAGTCCCCTGCACACACAAACAGCTTCCCACATGCAGAAGGACACATCTTGGTTGCCACATTTCAGCTTGGAAGAAGGGAACACAAGCAACCTGGATATCCTGTGATGGCCTGTGCACAGTTCAAAGCACATTTGACCATTTCTATATAGACTCAGAGGCACTAAGGCTGAAAGGAGCACCTTATTTGAAATTCAAATCCTGATTTCAGCATATCAGCACTGATATTATGAGACAGAAGTTTGAATATATTTTATACCCCATCTCTCATTCTCTCTATGACCGAGTTACATAGCAATTTGGTATTTTATTTCAAATATAATCTGAAAAGCTGAGTTTTCCAGAATTCACACAAACAGGTGTTTGGTGAACCTTCCTCTGGAGAGGGAGTCAATCTTGCTGCTCTTTTGTAACACAAAGCTGCTATTAGATGGTTTGGGTCTTTTTTTTTTCTTAAACAGCAACATTTTGCTTTAGAGAGGAAAGACTGCCCTTAACAAGAGAAAATGGGACTACAAACAGTGTCAAAAAATACTAACACACTGGTTTTGCAAAAATTATAAACTTAGGTGGCAGCAGACAGTATTATCAGCAAAGAAAGCAGGCTCAGAGTTTATTAGTCATACCTACCCTGACAAATGCAGCAGTCTTTCTGGAATGATTTCCTTTCATCACCCTTCTGGTTTCCATTGCTAGTTGGTTCACAGACTACACACACAAAACAAAAGCAAACCACTAAGAAAAATGCACAGCCTCAGTGGCAAATAACAACCTGCATGTTTTACTGCATGCATTTAGAGAAAAGCCAGTGTCCAAAGGAACCCTGATACAGTGTGTCCCCACTGTACCATTTACTTTTTACTGGGAGGATTTTAGTGACTGTTCCTTAAAGCAAATATGACTCAATTTGTGAAAATAGACTTGTTTAATTCAAGCCTTCAGCTTATAATTTTCTTCCTAGCTACAGTGCTGTCACCTCCTTGCTAGCATAACAATCACAGTTTCTAGCTAACACAGACTAAAAAACCATAAACCAAAATAACAAAAGGATTTGAGGGAAGATACAATGTTGCAAAGGAATCAGCTGCAGCTAATGCACACCTCTGACTCATACAGAGAAGAGATTAACCTTCCCAAGCACGGCAGGACTGCCTGGATCTGCAGCCAGACACAGCCTGATCTTTCCTAGATGGAGGATTACAGAAGAGGCAACCCAAATTCTGAATGCACAAAAGTGCCATTTATTATACATGAAATCTCTTGCAAGACAGCTCGGGTTTTTTTTTGTTGCAATGACACCATGCATGCCTGTCAAGCAAGAACTTCTGGGTGTTTAGGGGGATAAAACCAGAGATGAGATCAAAGCTCACTTTATAAACACCTTATTAAAATACTTCAGACTTATTTTGCGGTAGACCAATAATCTGAGCAGGGAATGGGAGAGCTGCAAATATACCCTCATTTATTAAGGAAATGTAGATAAACTGTGGCTTACATGAATCAGCTGGACTAGAACAGGCTCCAAATTGCAAAACATTGACCTGGCTTCAACATAGAAACTCAGCTGTTGTTCAAAGTCACGGCCAAATGAAACCTGGAAGAGAAAAAAGGCCCCTGGATTTTACCACTGTAGGCCTTAAACATATGTAAAACTGCATGCAGATAAACCACACATATTCAAAATCCCCATATATTGCTAAGGAGAAAACCCAGTAGTAACAACAAAGAGTAGTCAGAATCTCTGTTCTTTTAACTCTCTGCAATACTTGAGCTTCAGGGAAACATGAAAATTTTACTGTTTTGGTTTTTTGGGGCTTTTTTGTCTATACTCCAGCATGATGGTCTACTTTACAGATCAAGTATTTTTCAAGAAAACAAAATTTAAATCCTAAGTTTGTGAAGTGTTATCAAAACTAGCAGGACTCTTGATTCTTTATGGGAGAGACAAAGACTTGGTTTTGATCATACTTAGAAAGCAAGACAAAAAAACCCAGAAAAATAGAAATAGATCTGTGAATCTGTATTCAGATTCCTCTAATTTCTAGTTGATAAATTAGGGCCTCCAACAGAAAACAGCATATTAGATAAAGCAGTAAGAAAAGCAGGTTTTTCTTGAGTTTGGTTAATAAATACATGCTTATATAGTATGGCAAAAGCCTGTAACCTTGCATTCTGGCAGGAAAGAAGTCAAAAAACAACCTTTGTGTGAGAACAACCCTCTTCCAACCCTGTAGATTTAAAAAAACCCAAGTGCCGTCAGCTGGAGTGTCTCAGCTGTCAATTAAAAGCAGAGCATGAGGAACAGTCTCCAGGCAGTCTACATTTATGTATTCTATAGCATTTTATTTTCTAATAGAAGTAAAGGTTGCATTATTTATTATTTCTCAAGTCACATGCAAAAGAATTTATTACAAAATTAGAATAAAATTTACATTTAATCCATACAGTGAAAGATCAAAGAAACTGCACCAGAAAACAAAGGACTGCTTCTCACATTACAGACAACTGTCTTTGCTTTTCCTCTATTTGTACCACTGCTGATTCTTGAGTCCTAGTCTCAAGAAAATTTACCTAAAAATACAAATTTTTCCACCAAAAAGACTGACTATAAGGATGACTGCAACAATTGCTTTTCCCTCCACATCTTAATGTGTGCTGGTTTAAATTCATAACTACTCATTTTGCTGCTACGGGATTTTTCCCCGCAAACCAGGACTACCAAGACCCATCAAATTTTGTTTAATGCAATAAATCCACCTAAAGGAAATTATACTATATTATACTGCATGTAAAGCTTAACAAGCAAAACTATATTAAAACATTAATTAGGAAATTATCACAGCTGAAGAAAAAGAAACCATCTAGAGTAAATCCATAGAACTGCAACAAAGAACAAAGAGGACAAATAGACATAGAGTCTGTCAGCTCTATGTGAAAGAAAAAACAGGCACTGAGAGTATGTGGTTAGAGAATACAAAAAGCTTGAGAAAGTGTCCCTAAAACACCCTAACATCTCAAAACCAACAGAAGTCAACAAAGGATTTATTGGAATAAGAGTGAGGGATGAGTTAAAGACTAATTTCAAGACAGAACACCTGGGGTTCTCCTGGGACTACTAATTAAATGATCCAAATTATCCTATTTATAAATTAAGATAAACAGAGATAGAATAAATATTTTATATTTTTGAAAGCTGGTATTGGTTCCATTTAGAGCTAAGTAGTGGAATTTCCTTCATATAAACCAGTGAGCTCTCTGATGCTTCAGTTGCTGTTTAACTTTTAAATATGTGCTCTGTTTTACAGGAGATTTACAAAACTGGCAGAAAATACGACTAAATAAACAACATGTGTACTGTAAACCTCCATCTTGCACATATCAGCTTCAGCACTGTGTGACATTTCTCTGAACAGACACATTTCACTGAAATGCACTGCCTGTGGTTTTCAGTGCTCTTAAGCAAGTCAGACACTGGGCTCTGGTTCAGCCCCACAGGCACCTGTTCCTCATGGGGATCTCACAAAAATCTGAGCTCTAAGGTGTACCCAACACTTGCACACATTTGTCACTCACCATTTTTATGAATCCATTTATCAGAGCTGCTAACATTCTTTTCTCATCCTCAAGTGTGAGCGCACTAGAAAAAAAATTATTTGGTAAATTTTAGAATATTGTTTATCCTATTTATCTATAAAGGTTCAAATGATACGTAATATTTTATAATTTTTTCTGTATAAAACTAATTCTAATGTGAGTATCACCAAGTCAGCCATGAACCAAACTAAATCACAGATTTTAAATAAAGTAAAAATTGCTGAGTGTCTTAAGATTCTCGAAAAAACTCAGACTTTGGCATGAGGAGAAGAAAACTACACTAATGTGTTTTATTGTAGCAAACAAATGGCTTCAGTCTTGTGTTGGAACATGAGAACTTGAGGAAGAATTGAGTCTAAAAACCTAAATAAATTAGTAAGTCTATTATTAGAAGAAAGTTATCCTATTTAAGGAATAAAGCTTTTGAAATATCCTTTAAATATTATACACTGTGTAACATTAGTTTCTTGTTTAGTTTGGGATTTGTTTTTGTTTAAGGTTTTTTGTTTTAACTAATTTTGCCTCAGAATTTAAAAAATAATTAACTTCGCCTTGCTACAGTGCTGGTTTTCTTTATGTTTTAGTAAGAACTGATATGTAAAACTGATAACTGATATGTAAAAGTAAACTGATATGTTAAAAATGAGCTTCTTTTCAAAGCTATTACAGATACCTATTCTACATCAGGAGTCCAAAATCTGATTTGAAACAAATTTACATCACATAAAAATCCAGTCAGTCAAACCTGTTCCACTGAAAATGGATGAACAAAAAGTTAAATTACAATTAACTAATACAATTTAATCCCTTTAGCATTATATGCTTGGCTCCAGCTTTGACCTTTAGTGTATCAGTTACCAATTTCCAACTCGGACACCAGATGGGAAGAGAACAATAGTTTTACTATACAAATTCAGTAAGGGAGGAAAGAAAACCTCAGCATGATTAGCTCATTAGTGCATTGCCAATCAAAAGAGTCAACTGATGGGCTCTGAAAGGCCCAGGAGGCTTGTAATGAGATCTCCAGGTCAGTAATAGGTTTCCAGTTCAATTGTGAATCAGACCCCTACCAGTCTAAAGGCTGTTATCCCCCAACAGCTGTTACAGGGGTCAGCGAGCCCCACACAATGGGCCGGGAGTTTCCTGAACCAGGATGCAAAAACAGATGCAGCAGTTACTTAAAAATATTTGGAATTTAAAATGATTTACCAAGAGATGTAGAACCATCTTAGCTCAAGAAACTGCTGGTTTAAGGGATTTTAAATGTCCCAGTAAACTATCAAATTGTTTTGGCAAAGTGTCAGAGGAAGCAGCAAATATAGATTGCTATAAACTGCTTTAGGTACAATATATTGTTCTATTTAAAGGCGGAAGTGGCTTTTAGTACAACATACAGCCAAATAAGGTACTCTAACCCAAAATAAAGCACTCTAGCTGGTATAAATTTGAATTACATGCTAAATCTGACCACTTTATTGACAGTAAATCTTGCTTTCATGGCCTATCAAGGATGAGAAAGTTTTAAGTTCCTTTGCAGCATCTGCCATACTAAGAGGCTCTGGGCTCAGAGTAGCAAAAGAGACTTGTGCCCTCACAATTCAACCCAAACCAGAAGGAAAAAAGGAAGGTTTGTCCTCTTGAGAGGTAGAATTTGCAGCATTGTGTTCCCGGCTCTGTTTTCAATCAGACACAGATTTTGGTGTGATTTTTGCAAATTACCCACAAACCACAGTGCTTTCCACACTGCACAACAGTAAGGGTGCAACAAGGCACAGCGGATCCCAAACAACCTCAGTTCTCAAAGTCAAGGGCAAAACAGAACAGGAGGAATTAGGGGAAAGATACAGATGGTTCAACAGCTTCTCAGTTCTAGCTTCTCTACTGAAGTTCCTAGAGATCTTCCAGGTATCCTTTTAAAGATTTCACACCCTTTGTAAGGACTGAAAACACTGACCCATAAAAAGGTATAATTAAGTATAGCAATCTGTGCTTCAGTAGCTACACATTCACTTGAATCTCAGAAATAGCTTATTATTCACTATAACTCAGAGATTACGTTGGTTTCTCTCTCAAAGTGTTTTGAAGATTGGATTGTAAAGTTTCTGCTTCACTGGAAAACTACAAAACCACTGCTACTTCCCTTTCAAAATTCTGCTACAGTATTTGAAATACAGCAGTAATTAAAGAGCAAATGATACATGCTGCCACTTCACTGCACAGCTCTTCCCTCAGCACTAATTGGATTCATGTCTTAATCCACCTTGAAACAAACAGCCTCAGAAACACGAAACCACATCAGGCAGCCCAACTTTGCATAAATGAGAGTTCTTAGTAGAAGTTCATCTTACTTCACAGAATCGTGCATCGTCTTACAGATGTGCAGGAGAGCATTGAGTATAACAGGGTCCTTCGTTGACTCCTGCTGATGCCTAGAAAGTGTTTTAGAAAAGGTGATGAAAAATCCTGCTCTGTCAAAATGGAAAACAATGACTAGAATAACACCCATTTAATGCATATTCAATCACCAGCACCGTATGACACTGCACAAGTTTTAAATTCATTTGTGAACCAACGAACACCAATGATCACACGGTTAATATGGGTAGAATTCCATAAATGCCAGCCAAGAAATATTATCTTAATATACACAGTTGCACTGCCAAGCCACAGACTCTGACTCCTTAAGGGACACCTTAAGGTGGACATGTGATACATTGAGGCAATTTAAGAACATCAAAATAAAACAATCCTAGATTTACGAAGATATAAAATAATTTCTCAGCTACTCAGGGACAGAAGGAAGGATCAGTGTCAGGTTTAGGTACAGAGGCACATGGGCAGTGCAGCTCCACTAAGATGATTAAGGGGCCACAACATCTCTCTTATGAGTAAAGCCAAGAGAGCTGGCCTTGTGTGCCCTAGGGGAGAGAAGGCTTGGGGGGCTCAGCAGTGAATATAAATACCTTAAGGGAAGGTGAAAATGAGAAAAATATTTCAAGAAACCTGTTAATTATTTGAAAAGAAAAGAACTGCTTGACTTTCAGAACAGTTCAATGTATTTTCATTTTCTAAGTTCATTTTCAACTGTAGCAATATTCTATTCTGTGCTGTCACAACAATTGGAATGTGAAATAAATTTCATAAACCAACAAAGGCAACACAAAAAAAATCTCGGAGAACAACTATTCTGTTAACCCACAGCAAGTCAGCATCAATATAATTACTTCAACTCAGCTTCCTTTGTGAACAGTCAAAAAGTCCATCAATAGATTAGCAAAACTGACACATTTTTCTTTTTTCTTTCCCATAGCCTGGAACACCTTCACAAACTAAATAGCCAATATACTGACTCCTCTTCCCTAGCCATCTTTCACTAAGTTTCTCAGAGCCTCCAGAGTGCATTTCACTTCAACAGTCTCCACTTACTTAATAAAAGATTCCATAATGCATTTGCAAACCTCCACTCTCACACTTTCCTTCTGGAACATATCCAGAAATGGCAAGAATTTCTCCTGAAGGTACAAATACATAAACAAGTAAAATTAGGTGTGTTACAAACAACACACTAAAACAATAAATATTTTGGGTAAGTTTTTTAAGTCCAGCTATTTAGGTAAAACTATTTTCATCTTTTTTGAAAACAGTAATTCATCTCAAAGGATGAAAAAGCAAAACTAATGGAAAAGGGCTAATGGCTGAAAGATGTATCAATTTATTGATTGCAGAGATCCAGAAGGGAACACAAAATACAGAACTGTATTGCACTTTATTTTTAAAAGCAATCATATGCTTCAAACAGCTTAGGATTATGACAAATTCAGACATCTATGGGAAAAAAAAGGTAAGATATTATAAACAATTAAAATAGTCTGCACATCATCAACAATTTCACAACTATCCAGAGCAAGTTAAGAAGGTCTAAGACATACAAATTTCCTTCAAAAAACTAGGGTCTAGGTTGTTTAACATATGAAAATACTTCATTTCTGTATCATCTCAAGAATATAGCGAGGGTAAGTTTTTCAGAATTATCCAAGCAATTTGTGAATAAGACTTGATCCCAAATCCACAGCATCAGTCTTGAGTTTCACTCTTCAAATGGTTTCTGTACTTCAACACACACTGTCTGCTGTCTTTGTTTCTATTTTTCTACCTCAGATACAGTCTCTGACCTCTCTGAGTTCCACTGTGTTTCAATGCCAAGTGTAAGTGCTATGAGAGGGTATGATAAATATGTATCATAACACAGAAACAGCTACCAGCAATTACATTAACACACACACAAATAAATGGTATTTCATCTTCCACTGGTTGTTGCCTATGCCACAGTAACAAACAAACTTAAGAAAATTTAACAGCCTAATGAAAAAGGTATAGAAAACTGGAATTGGAATAATAAGTAATTAAGTAGTAAACAGCAGAAAGCTCACAAAATATTTCTGCACTTAGCTACTTGACAGAAAGTCCTTGCATTCTGTGAACTTGTAAACAATCTAAAAATCCCAGTCAAGGTAAATTCTCTTGCAGAAAAACTGCCAAACAGCTCTTCTTAAAAATTTACTAAACAGAATATCACTTACCACAGAAAAAAGCAAAGCGAAGTCATAGATATAGGTAATAACTTTCTGAATAATTGACTGCAGCTAAAGGGGAGAAAAAGGAAAAGTTTACAAAAAGGGGCAAATTACTGTAATATGAGTTAAACTAAGACTATTCACACCAGAGATTATTCTTCTTTAGTTATTCATAGAAGACTCTTTCGAAAGATGCTTCAAGCATTCATCAACACAATTTCTTCCCCAAAGCAGGACAAACTAGAGCTATGCTGCTCCTACACACCCTTCAGAACCCATATTGAACAGAGGCTGACCAGCCTGCCCAGCCTTTATTTGCTCTTCACTTCCATAGTTAGCCACATTTTTTCAATTTAGAGTCTCCATGTCCTCCAGCTCTCTGCACTAAAAAACTCAGCCAAATAAACAAAGAAAAAAAAACCAAACCAGTTTGTTAAATCTTTTGTAGGCACTTTTTCTACCCTCCAAGTAACCACAAAAACCTTCTCAACTAACCCGTATCTCATTTGGCATTCAGTCTCAAGAACTGGACACAGTAACTCAATGAAGCCTTAACAATGCCAAGCAAAGACAGACTATTTTATGATTTATTGCTATTTAAACAGGTTATCATGACTGCTAATTTCCTTCAGCAAACACCACTGTTAATGCAGGAGTTAACTCTTGCTACGTCTAGATACATATTCAAGTCTAGCATTTCTCAGAATTAAAAGATTGATGTGCATGGCAAAAAAGGAAGAATAAATCACAGCATTATGGTGTTCTAAGAGGCTTCCCAAATTGTAAGTAGTGTTTAAAAATAATTATTTTGTTATAGAAGTTATCAGTAATGTTTAAGAATTAATTCCATTTAAGAAAATGCACATCAGATTTTTACAGATTTGGCAAAATCACCTCTTTACCTGTGGGTAAGCATCTTCAAATGCTCGATCAGGAGTCATGTGCTTGATAACATCAGCCAGAACAGTATTGACCTCTCGTTTCTGTGTAGCAAAAAACAAGGTTACAAAATGAAATTGGCACATAAATCAAGTCACTAAACACCAGTTGAGTAGAATAATTTATTTCCATTTGCCAAAGCATCAGCTTTTTACAGAGCCTTAGTTAAGCCAGGAACTTTAACCATAGCTCCAGTAAATCCTTACTTAAACTGATCCATCTGCCATTAAAACAAAAGGATAAGAAATGTTCAGGGCTGTGGGGTAGTAAAGCTTCAAAGCTGCATCTTTTGTCCCCATTCATCTTTCATGACAGGAAACACATTTTTTCATTCCTACACATTTATACTGAATAGTCAAAGCCTTTCCATCTTTAATACCAGCCTGCTAACACAGCCACTTAGTCTGTATCAGAAAAATTCAAAGGAAACAAAGTAATTTTCACCTACCGTAAAATGTCTGCACGTATACTCCACCCACACTTCAGCACAGTTGATATAATCCTAGAAACACACGTGTCTCATGACTACCAATATTTGCAGGAGACTGTGAGAAATACACTTGCAAAAATTACATTTAAAAGAATTAACTTCTGAGATATGATTCATGCAGAACTAAAGATCTAGAACTCAAAAACTGCATTTTTGTAATAATATTATGTAAAACTAAGTTACACTTCAGCAGAGCTAAGAAAAGCAGGGATGATCCAAAGATATTACAGCCATCACTTTTTTTTTTTGCAACTGTGTGTATTTAGAAAAGGTAAACAATGTCATGCCTGAGCAACTGGCTACAACTTTGCTCTAAACACAGAATCAGTAGTGAAACAGAATGGACAGTAACTCACCTGTGGGTTTTTCAGCTTTGTTATAACCTTCCAGGCTTCATTTAATATTTGAAGGCGATCATTTTCAGGAGGATCAGCCAATGCCAAATTTAATCCCAGGGAGCGAAAGAGGAGATGCTGACGGTTAATGAGAAATTTTTAATTAAAAGCAGACAATGCATGTCCATCCAAGACTGGTCTGGCAGGTACAGTGTGCAGAAAGATTTTCAGATCAAATCACTTGAATAATTTTATTCAAGTGACACACAAGTTATGTAGGCAACTAAGAGCATAAAGACCTCTGAGGAAGGAAAGGAATTGGTATATATTAGACACAAAATGCTACCTTTGGGAATCCAGACTCATCACACTCTTTAATCATGCCAATGAAATCCATTGATCTGGCAGCAATAAACTCTGCTCTGAACGCCGACATTACCGAATTCAACAGCAAAGCACTGCAATGAACACAACACAGATCAATACAGCTCAACAGCAACTCAAACTTAGTAGTACCTGCATTTACATTAATCTGAACTTCCTACACTAACAACTGTCCAGTATCTATCATAAATTTAAAAAAAGAAAGAGAATAAGGAAAAAAAGAACCACACAATTGAGCTTGCTTTGATGAGGATTAACAATGCATAAGCAAAACAAGAAAACATTAAGCCACTAGATAAGGAAAAGATAACTCAGCCTATAAAATACTTCTTCCACATAGGTGTTTTTGAAGCCATCATTTTAACTGGAATCTACTAAAAATATCAAGCAAACCAGGAGTAGCTGACATTTAGAAACTTACTCTCTGTTTAACTACAGCTCAGAAGAATACTTAGGGAGGGAAAATCCCTACTGACATATTTCTTAATTAATTATATTATGTATGCATTATAAAAGCCACATTTCTAGCAGCTGTATTGTTAGGATTAAAATAAATCCAAAGTCATGGTCATGTGGTAATGGCAATGACATATTTAGACATTTCTGATTAACCATTCAGACAGGTATTTGTGTTACTATCAAGTCAAAGCCACAATAGAAGAGTGAACTCACTGCATCACTGTAACATCCAGTTTACTCAGCCATGAGTTAGCTCAAGAAGCTGCTTCATAAAGCACTGTGCCCTTCACTAGTCTGAAACAGACATTTTGATCACAGGGCAGTTTACCTTAAGGGAAATTCTGTGGAGTGCTTAAAATAACCCAGCAGCTTCTGTGTTTCTGCCTGAGCCTTAGTGGTCCCAAGCATCTTCCTGAACACAAAGACTTCTAGGAGACATCTGAGATACTAATTTTAATGTTGAAAAAAGCAAATCCCTAAGTACTACCACCTTGCATGTATGACTTGCCTGTAGCCAGTGGAAGACAGGGGGAAAGAAGGGGAGGAAAACCCAGAAAAGTGAAGCAAAACCAGGAATCAAAGACATGGCTAAAGCAGAACACATCAGATCTCCTAGACTTTGGCTAAGGAGCCAGAATGCAGCAACCAAGTTAAACTAATTAACTTTAGCATGACAAGTAATCTACCATATTTTAGAATTCATCTCTGGAAAACAGATGTTCATAATCATGATTTAATAAGCTACTGGGAGAATGAAAGCTGCACTACGCATCCAAACTGTTTCCAAAAGAGCAAGAGAGAACACTATTCCAGGGACTCAGGGGTACTCATTACAGACTCTTGTCTTCTACACTCTGCAACACTTACTTGTTCCCCAACTTTTTGCATCTCTCCATCATCTCAGTAAGCAGAACCTGGAAAAATTATTTATTAAAATTAGTGACTAGAGACTTTGCAACAATATTCAGCTTTATTTACTGTACTGAAATCTACTAAAAGCTGTTTTAATTACCTTTCTAATACATTCCAATAGTCCTGTTTTACCCTATATTTACAGCACAAGAAAACAATGGTGTAGCTAAACATAAAACACACCTTCTGGAACAGGTATAGTGGCATTGCAACCAAAATCACCATTTTATGGACCTCAAATCTGCAATCCTTCATCCAGGCCATTACTCCAGGTAATCACTATTTGTCGGCCAGGTCAGTTATCTCTGGCAGGAGAGGTGAAAACTCTGCCAGACTGACAGAGATTAAAACAGCCTGTTCACTGTGTTAAGCTACAGTTTAGTCGAATCATTTGTATATCTGTATGATAGAAGAAATGGATGAATTCAGGAAATAAAGATCAAACTAGCTAAAGGACAGCAAGAAACAAACAGGAACACTGCCTATGAACTTGAAGTGGTGACACTTGAGCTTTGTGGAAGCAAACATTCCTCCTGTACAGGAGAGAGCATCAGATAGTCCTATGTAGGCTCTTTTTACTTGCCTTCACACTCTTGTAAAAACTGACTGGGGTTGTTTTTTTAAGTAGGCAAAATTAACTCTTCACCACAAAGCATCCTTTAGTACTCAGCATTACCACTTTCACTTACATCTGGAGCATGGTATGCAATACATTGTAAAATCCAGTCTATAGCAGGAGAATATAGGGTCAAATACAAAGGGATCTCCACACATTGCACCACCAGCTGGTTCTGAACAGTATCTCCGTGTATCTGTTGAAATAAGAGTCAAAAATATGTTGCTGTGAAAAGGTATTTAATGGGAGATAAGAAAAACTGGTCAAAGTTTGTAAATGAATGGAAATGACAACAGACGGTAGCACAAAGGTACAGATATTCTGAAGTGCTCCTTGCAAGCTGGGGGAAAAAATATCAAGCTCCTAACATATATTATTCAAGTCTGGAAACATGCTGAATAGAGCAGTTTGAACTTATCAGAATGTATGTAAAATTTCCCATACTATATCTGGATACAGGAACACTCCTAAATCTAGATTTAAGAACTTCTAAGATTTTTTTAAAGTATGTGGCAGTTTGATTAAGGAGTGTATTTATATAATTTTGCAAACAAAACACTTATTTGCTTACTTGTTTAAATGTTAGGAGAAAGTCAAAAAAATTTTTGTTCAGGCTTTCTTTGAGTTGTGGTGCCACTTCCATCCCAACCTGTAATAAAAGAAAAAGATTTTATTGGCATCTGTCAATCCTCCTTCAGAGTGAGATAAAAATGTATTTGCTGAAAGAATACAACCAAGTCACATGCATCAAATCAACAAACAGCATTGAATCACATGCTTTTGACTGATTATTTCCTTGCTTACTATCATAGTCGTGTCCACTAACAACCACTCTGAGGCAGTTACAGCTGTTCTTAAACATGATCCTAACATCAGCTCCAAGTATCTGTAAGCACTGAATCAGTGTCTACTCCAGTGCACTGCAACAGCCCACAGCAGCACAAAAAATTCCTACTTATTACAAACACTTAAAGAGAGATCCCCCACTCGTAAAACAAAAGAGAAATAATTTTTTGTTTGTTTGTTGAAAGGAAGAGACAGGCTGCTGACAACTTGAGATAAAAGCAGTAGTTCCTTGAAGCTGTGGCAGCACTGGCTGCAGTAAATCTTTGATACAGACCAGAGAAGGTAAATGACAGCCTACCCTGCAAAGGTATGCTCTGGCATAGACTGCAACCAGTGGATCTCCAATTCCTCTAATCATAGATGTCAACCGTGGGAGACATTCCGAAATGCCCCTGTTTTCATCAGAAATGAAAATGAGCTTCAACAGTCAATAACAGAATTATATCACCTACAGATAATTTCAGTAGCTGCCTTGTAGACTAACAACTGAGCATGAGTTATAGAAACATCTATCAAAGAAAAAGGATACTAGCACAAAAATTTATTTCGTAAGTAAAATTTTCTGTATACAGTAACACGTATCCTATATTCAAATTCCAGTATTTGCTATTCAGAACAAGACAAATAAAACTAAAGAACTCTTCCTCTAGCTTGGAGAACAACAGAGCTATGGAAAAGCTGTTACTCAATGTAAGGAAAGCAGATGCTTAAAGCAGAACTGGCAGAACTCCTTCCATGTTTCATTTTCCCACAGGTCCTTTTTGACAGAGCTGTACTAGTGCCTGGATATGAGGCCCACTAATTCCAGTAAAAGAACTTCTTTTTAGGAATAATAAAGTTGTCACTATAGCAGCAATTTGGCTTCCAACACTCATTTCAAAATACAACTGAAGAAGGACAATTACAAGGGAAGGAACATTTTCTGCTCAGCAGCTGGCACTGTTTGGTAACACATTAAACTTATACCAAAGTTTTCCAGAGACAGTGGTTCATTGCTCCTAAATTATTTCTCCTACTTCTTCCTTCCCCTCCATCCCCAGAAGCCACTGGTTTTCAATTTGCACTGGGATTTGTGACACCTTTGTCACACCCTGATGTCACATTTGTACATACGTTTGAAAACTGAGAGCACTATTGTATTTCAAAGTATATCACAGTTCACCTCCATTTTTTTCATGGTATTCTCATTAAAAATTCCAAAACCTCTCTGAAGTAGAACTACTTCTCAGTTCTACTAAGACCTTACCCACCATTAATCATAGACCTCTCATGCTTAATTCATTGAATTAGTTCCTAAGTCTGCCCATTCACTTCCTTCCCATACTTAACACTTTTCTTACGTTTTGGATAGGAACTTATTGCACTTCAGTATTGCTGCTTCCACATAACTAAATTGAAGCCAAGTTAAGGAACAAAACTAAGATTCACACCACTGAAAAACCATAAGCAAACATACACCAAATGGATATTGACCAAATTATTGTAAGGCCTTCTGCAATTAATGTTACTACGCTTTGCTGATTTTTACAATTTATCTACAAGATTTTGCTTCAAAATTTTCATATATCATCTCTTCGTCACTGCCAAACTGCTCAGAGCCAGTAATTAAGCATTCAGCCTACTATGAAACATGACTCAAAAGTACACTCAAAACATACAGCCTGAAACAAACAAAACAAAGGCAGCATAAACATCAGATCCTGTGGGTTTTGTTGAAATAAACATGTTCACTTTTGGAAAAATCTACAAAAAACCTGCAGACACACTGTCAGGGTCTCATTTGACAAGGATACAATCTGGGAATGAGTTCTCTGATTGAAGCAATCTTGAAAAACCAGTTTAAGCAAGTTTCTTTAGCCGTATCATTAACACTCTCTGGAGAAAAGTTATCTGGGGAAAAAAAAAAACAACCCAGAAATAGTTACATTCTTTCTGGAAACAAGTTACTTTTCATGTTAGGTTTAAAACTGTGTTCTCTTTCCGTTCATCAAGAAATTAAGTGCACAATAATAAACCAGGCTTTGCTTCTCAGCTCTCTTGAGCAGAAGTCAGAGCTGAGAACACAACAAGAAAAGGTAACAATCTTGTAGTAAATAACATTTCAGAACCTGAATTCAAGCACTTGGAACTCATGTCAGAGCTGCTACTGAGAAATTCAACCTCTGCCTCTGTTCTTCCAAAATCAGAAATTGTAACAAACAAGAAAATACAGAGAATCTGTAACAGACACACGTATACAAATCTATAATGACTACAGAACATACAAAAGAGATTTAAGCCCTAAAATTGTGTATTTTAAAAGGCTAATATAAATTTTAAATAATACCATTGCAAGAAGTAGGAAATACTGGATATGGACAGACACCTTGTTTCTGTACCCTGAACACTGAACACATCCTCTTACAAACTCATTGTGAAACCATTTAAAACACCAGTGCTCTCCCACTCCTGCCTCCAGAAGGTGAGAAGCTCCACAAAAAAGTTTCCAATTTCCAACATGAGAGAAGCCACACGTTAGAACTTCTTGCACTCAGTCAGTATCTTTCTCATCTAGGACCTCAGGAGTTGTCATTGAACTTGGTTTCACTTGGTTCCCAAGGGATGAGCTCAGAGGCTGGGCCTGAAATCCCCAAAGGTTCACATGCACAGTCAGCAGAGCACAGATTTTCCTTCTCCCTCCCACTTTTAGAGCTGCTTGGGAAGTTCCCACCAGCAATGGCCCTGGCAGCTGTACAGCTGCAGCAGGAGCTCAGCTCCCCAGGGCAGAGGTAGCTGTGCCCAGAAATCCTGACGTGCTATGGGAACTGCCTGCCTCCATTAATGTTTGTAAGAGCAGTTAGTCAGATCTGCAACAACTAAATTTATCTTAACTATTTTCTCTAGGTTTATTTCAAATTTCAGTATTTGTTGGTTTCAAGTTTACAGATCCAACTCTAAGGATTTAACTGCAAACTAATGGTACTGTTCCACTGCCAGCTACAGAATGTTTCATCTTGCCAGGATGTGCACTTAATGCACTCCAAATTGCAAGGAAATGCCTGTGTTTTCCATGGAATGTTTCAATGTCTTGCTAAAGAGGTTCTTTCACCTGCAATGTCAAATTAGAGTTTTACATTGTGTTGGAACTTCAACTGAAAAAAGAAAAATGGCCCAAGTTAGAAAGACTATGCTAGAAGCAGCCTGCTGCTGCTTCCAAAATTATTCTTTTATTACAGCAAAACTATCAAGCTTCCAGCAACAAAAACACCTATTTAACAAAAGCTGAGACTCTCAGCTTTGTTACATTTCTACCATTAACTTTAAGCTACTAAACTGTAGTACTTTCAGAAGAGAGCATATGCTAAGACAAAAAAGGAAAAAAAAAAGTCTTCCTTCACCTAATTTGGCCACTCCTGTTTAATTCTCCCTCCCTCTAATAAACTCTGTATTAGAGAACTTACATGATTCTTTGTGATTTTAAGTCTCAGGGAGATCCAGTTTACATTTAGTAACAGCAGAGCCACAAGCACACTGTATTATATCTTAGGCATATCCTTCACAATTAAAATGTAATCTTGCATGAACACTGTGAACAGTGGAAGCTGAAAGCAATGGCTTTTACTCTGTTAAAAACTAAAAGCTACTAGATTCAAATCAGAACCTTGTCTATAGGAGATAGAGTAGCAATGCTCCCCTGTTTAACCTTCCTCAAGGTTGGACATGATTTTTTTCTGGAGCACAGTGGAAACAAACACAAAGTTACCTGGCAGAGAGACTCGGTTATCCACACACATAGACAGAATTCTTTCATACACCAGTTTCCCTGGTTAAAAAAAAAGAATAATAAAAAAATCAATACAAATTAACAAACTGTAAAACACAAAATGCTGGTCAAAGGTTCCCTTTCCACCATACAATGAAATTAGACAGAAAAAACTTCGTAGAATGCTGACATTTTGCTGCCCTCTAGCGAGGCTGAAATGTTCAGTGTGATTTAGCTCTTCTCACACTATAAAAACATTGTCTGGCTCCCTTAAGTGCGGAGGTAACACACAGGTCAGATTTCTCCCAGGCCAGGAAAGGACAGCTGGTGTCCTGACTTTGCTGAGTTTGGATATTATGTTATCTCTAGCAGCCTTCAGCAAGTAGGAAGGAGCACAAAGAGGAAGCATGACCTGAAAAAACAATTGGATCTCTGTCGTAGCACATCCTGCTGGCAGCAAAATGCCCTTCACCTTTGAATACCATTGTAAATATTTTCCATAACATGGCAGAAGTTGGATGACAATTTCACTTACAAGTTTAAAAATATATTTAAAAAATCAATAACTACATTCTGATCATTTCATAGTCCCTATTCAGCCAAAGAAAACTTTCTGACTTTATTTTTCAAAATACAAAAATAATGAAATATTGAGTAAAAAGGCTGCTAAAATCCAAAATATTTTTATAATGACAGCGTGTGTTTAATTTCAAAATGCAGAGATCAAAATTTTTCCTAACATTTTTTTCTAGATATTCACTAATACATAAAGCACAGAACTACAAAATGAAATATTTTTGTCTTAAGGACTTTGCTCTTAGGAGATTTTTTGCAATTATATACCATGTTTACCACTGGTGTCCAAATGTTTATGTTGGAAATATTCCATATTAAAACTAAACGTCATTTCAGCCCTTTTTGGATAACTTTGATGCTTTCTAACACTACAAAAAAATAATCTTATTAACAATTGTGTAGTAAGTCTGGCACAGTAGATACTTACCAAAAGTATCAAGGATATCTGTAATTAAAACAAATTTACTTGGATAAAACTGGATTACTGTTGTGTCTGAAAGAAGCTTAGAACACTAGAAGGAGGAAAAAAAAAACAAAGAAACATTTTTAGAGGCCAACGTAAGTTTGTGTTTTTACTCCAGAAAAGCTGGAATGGATGATTATCCACAGGTGGAAAGGGCCAATATGAGCTATGGAGCCAAAAGCACAAGGGCAGCTAACATAACAGACCACGGTGCTTGTGATAATTTTCAGGTTATTCTTCATTTCCAGAGCTACACAGACCTGCAGAGTTTCAGCCGACCATGAAGATCTGTGCATTTGCTCAGACAAGACAAATTCTCTCCCAGACAAAGCATTAAAAGGCACTTCTTCTCTAAAATCACTTTTTTTAAGGATGCTGTTCAGTTTTTCACCATCTCTCTCAGCATCCATATCAAACACTAATTGTAGTACAGATCAAATTAAGAAACAATTTTAGAAGTGTAGTTAATGAGCTTTCCAATGCATTTTTGCAGCGCACATAACTAGTTCAAACATTCTGGAAACAGACTGAGCCACAGTCAGCTCCAGGGAGGACTCTGTAATCAATCACCACCCACAGGGACACAACCTGATCATGGCATTTGGACTGCAATGATGGCTGGAACAAAGTCGCATTTGAAAATGTATTACCCACTTACTTCTACTCTTACTAGATGCTCAGGCCAGGAAGGAACACGTCCATTGATTGTATGAATTCAAAATACACACTGAGGAATGAAGATATTTCTAAGATATTTAATTAAGCCACACTTTGTTTTCCGAGATTAAACTGGAGTCAAAAATTTTAGCAGAAGGTTACTCACAAAAAAAACCAGCTTCTACCAAAAGAAAGCAGGTGAATGACTGGGAAGAGAAATCCACTTCTTCCTTGCTTAAGCCAAATGTGGCCTCTGGCCCTGAGTCTTCTCTGGTCTCTAAGACTGAAAATATTTTCTATGAGCTCCACCCTTTCTCTCTCCTTCACTAAGAGACAGTTCTTCAATCTCAGTGGAACAAATGAAGTTTAAACTTTTGTTACATTTCAAAAATCCAGGAAGCAATCCAATACCTCACAAGACTGCTCTGTTTAAAGAAGGAAATCATAACATTTGAACATGCTTAAACAAGGGGCACACTTAGTCTTTTTGCTTTATTCATCAGGGTAACTTGAAGAGTGCACCAGAAAGACAGATGAAAGCATTCACATCCTACAGCCAAAGCAGAATCTCCCCTGCTGTGTGGTAAGTTGGTCACCTTCAAAGAAAGGTAACTCAGTAGGTGTTTAGGACCTACACACAGCACAAACACTTAATTACTATTTTTCTTAGAGCTCACACACATGATCGACTTAGTTCAGCTTACTCTAAGTAGCTTAGCATACTCCATCTTGACAAGCAAAGTATCTTGCAAAAAGGCACTTGAGGAATCATAGAATCATAGAATTGCTTAGGTTGGAAAAGACCTTCAAGACTGTTGAGTACAACCTCTAAGCCATCACTGCCAAGATCACCAACAAAAAATATCCCCAAGTGCCACATCTACACATCTTCTAAATACCTCCAAGGATGGTGATGCCACCACTGCCCTGGGCAGACTGGTCCAGTGATAGAGAATCCTTTTGGTAAAGAAATTTTCCTAACCAGAAGCCAAACTCACTCCTTCTACTGCATACTAACCAGTCTGTAATAACAATGACAGACTATGTGTACAACTACAGCCTGATGCCAAGAGAACTGCTCAGCTCTTTCAAAGGATACAGCACTCTGCAGGAAGAAGCACAAGTTCAGTGAGAGTTCTACCCTATCCTGCTTTATAACTACAGAATCATTATCCTTCACGAAAATTTTAAATTCATTAATTACACAAGTACCTATTTCATTCTTAGGCAATCTTTCAACTAGTGATGAGCATCTGCAGCATTAAGTGCTAGGTGAACAACACTTTAGCAGAGATAAACACATTCGACTCTGGTACCATTTTCCTAAAAGAATGCACTGGGTCCCATGTTAGAAACTCTATTATTTCAAAATTGATTGTGAACCAATACAAAAGAACATATGAAAGTATCAGTGCATAGATTATCACTGCATTATCACACACATATATATATATATATATTTACACACAATGCACTGGAAGTACAGTACATCCCTGCTGCTTTTCTTCTCATCCAAAGACTATATTCACACTTCACAATCCTATATATGGATTTTTTCTTTAAATAACAATAATAGTGCTGATTTCATAGTATTACAATAGTACATTAGTCACCCTAGGTCACATATAATTGTTTGATCTCACTTCATTAATGTTTCATTTCCTTTTTCGTCTTTACCACAATTTAAGATGAAATTACTTCAAGCAGTTTTCACAAAAGTATCCAGAATGACCAAAAAAATCCTGACTTTATATAACCCCACTGGATGACTATGAGCATTACATCAGTTTTACAGCTTTTAAGGATGTCATTATCTCATCTGTCCTCTGCTGCACTCTGCCTCTGGCCTTTTTTAAAGGCCAAGCCAAACAAAAGAGCATTTAACTGTCCTATTTCCCCATGCCCTCCTCAAAGCACATCACCCTGAATGACCCAAAGGAAGACCATGGACAAGTTCTCAAACAAACAAACAAAAACAAACCCCATATACACAATTTTAAAAATCTGGAGCTGTTTTTGGTAGCTTGCTAAGGTCCTAAATCCCTTTATTTAATTGCTCTACTAAGCTTGGATGGGTAAAATGCTGATGTTCAGAAAGCCATTCTGGTATTCTTTGTAGGGAGCAAGGGGCTGAAGGGGAAAAGAACAGGAAAGGAAATTACATGTCCTACAAAGAGCTGAATATCACTACATGGTATTTGTTCTAACCATCCTTAAGCAGGTAAAATTTCCACATCTGTCATTTGGTGACTCATTCAGAATTCCATCCCACATAACCTAGTCAAAACCAATATGTAACAACAAAGCTGAAAATCCAACTACTGTCAGAAGTCATAAAACTCTGGAAGAAGTGTGTTTCAGAGAAGAACAAAAGAAAATAATGGGAAAAGAGTAGAAACCCTTATTCTCCCAAGAGGGAAACTGGACAAGTTATATTACCTATCTCACTGGTTCTGCATAGAACAAAAAGATAAAACTGACCTGGATGACTATTTTCAGAGCTTTTACTTTCTGATCAGAGGACCATGCATCCTTTAAAGACTGGTTCAGTTCTTCAATTCGGTTCATGTAATCCTGCTGAGTCAAATTCAACAGCTCTTTCTGTGATCCCTGGCAAGAAAACACAAACCCTCTTAGTAAGAGCAGGAGAGAAGGAAGGAGAGTGCTGTTATTATAGACTCAAATCACCATGTTGTGGGGGAGAATTCTACAAAATTTATTACAACTTCCTTTCAGGTCTTAGGAAAGTAGGTTATGAAACATCTCACCTTTGCACAGTAAAATACTGCAGCTTGAGAAATAACTTCAGTACTCAGTATTTCTATCAAGCTCATAATTGTAACTTAAATTAAACTCAGGTAGACATACACAGCTTCTACAACAGGAGCATCCAGAATTATCAAATGTTAAGACTATGGGGCTCCACAAAGTTTTACAGCAGTAAGAAGGTAAATCAACAGCAATAGATCAGGTACATTTTCAAGTCACAATTTCTAGTGATACAAAAATATGATTCTGCCCAAATCCTGTAACAATAAGGATTAAAATTACTAGAGAATTCCCACAGAAAGTACATGTTTATCCAACTATTGCACTTGCAGAATCAGGACCTTTTTAAAAGGTTTCATAAAAGATTTTTATTTCACAAATTCCTTTCACTGTTATAATGATGCTGTAATTTCATCAGAAAATTTTCTCACCTCTTCCAAATCATCCAGTTCTTCTAACCTTGTCCTCACTTTTTCAGAAACTGCTGAACCAGTAGTTGTGGCTTTTCCTGCAACAAATTACAGATTTAAGTTTCTTTAAATTTAAACACTGAGACTCCTAAAGAGAAACAAACCTGAAGGAGCCTAACATGGACCAGTCAGCTTCTGTGACAGAAGACAGGTGGTTTGATTTGTTTAGTGACTATTCCTGAAGACCCACATCTAAACATACCTACACTGCATTCACTTTGAACAAGGGCAACGACTAGTAAGCAGAATTGAATATAAGTGGATTTTCCTGCAAATTTTACTGGTAAGAAAAGAATCACCAGATAGAACCATAGGATAATTAAGGACAGAAAACCTCTGTGGAGGTCTGTGTCCAACTCTCCTCCTCAAAGCAGGTTCAATTCTGAAGTTATAACAGTTGCACAGGGTTATACCTAGCCAATTTAACAATATCTAAGGATATAGATGTCACACTCTGCCTGAACATCCAGTTTCAGTGTTTGACCATTCTCATTGCAAAAACATATTTTATATTTTTGCAGATGCTGAAATGCTGCATGTTTATTCATATTTGAAAATCCTGATTTACTATGCTATGATTACCTATCCCAGATTCTTCTTGCTAGAAAACACAATAAAATATTTAACATTTGGTTCTTTTTTAAACACCCAGCATACAGCTGAAATCACTTCACTTTCACATAAAGAGAATAACTGAACAAGTTCCCAAAGGACTTGTTGGCTTTCCTTCCAGCTAGCAGAAGATTTGATAAACATGATCCTCAAAACATCATTGCTCAGTTTAAAAGGAAGAAAGTTTTAAGCAACAGTGGAAGGCAGTGCAGTGAAATAATCACAAGTTCATCAGCCCACAGGAATAAAAGAAAAGGTGGTCAGGTGGTTTATTTTCAATATTTTTAACAAACATCCAGACTTCTTATCTGCAAAAAAGCAAGGACCATAATGTCAGAATGGGGGAGGCAGGAAAACACATTTCAATTGTTCTTGACCACAAACCTGTCACCATACCCTGCCTCAAGCAAACTCTGCTACTGGTAAAGAAAGTGCTCACCTTTTTCAGATCCCATGTACAGATTCTGTGAGGAAGCAGAAAAGCAGACTGTTATAAAACATACTCACTACCATTCCAAGAATGCACAGAGTAATTACACTGGTAATCAACCCTTTAATAATTTAGAAGTAGATGCAAGACCAGAAGTTATTTGCATTGTTACAAAAAGATAAAGTGATGGCTTCTAAATATCAAAAGACTTGGACTCAGCTCTAAAACAATCTTTACAAGTGAGAGCTTGTGATCCGGTTTTCTACAACATTAAAACTGAAATTCACAGGACCAGTATTTACCCGTGAAAGAATTATCAAATAGCGACATCAAAAATCCATTAAAGGTCTAGTTACAAATTTAAAAAAAACTGTGGTAGCCACCACTTACAATAGAAAGCTTCTCTGTTGTTGTGTATCTAGCAAGGATTTCACCACGTTTGCTTGACCATGGTTCAAAGTCACTTCCTACTGCTGAGCTCTCATCTTTGTCCCGCTTCCTTCGTGCACCATCCTATTACAGGAGTACAAGTGCAAAAGTTAAATACAGTGGAAAAAGAAGAGAAGGCTGATAAAGGTCAACTTAATGTTTCAAGTGCTAGCTGATCCTTTCAAAAGTTACAATATAAAAAAAAATCCATATTTAAGTAAACATGTCAACATAAACCAGATAAAAGTAGGCAAATAAAAAAGAATATTCTATTAATATGGTATATTTCCTATATTAATCTCTTCACTGGAGAGACAATACATCTTATCGAGGGTTGGCTTTATGGTTTTGGTTTGGTTTTGGTTTTCTTTCACTTAGTTGAGATAACAGCCCTCAGAGTTACCGTGGGAGGAGCAGTAGTGACAGGATCTGCAGCTGCTGCAAACAATGACAAGGGATCAGTGCCATCCAACACGCTGCTCAGCGGGTCCATCATCGAACTGGAGGAAGAAGAGGAGGTAGAAGAAGTACTTCCCTTCCTGTTCATCTTCTTTGTCTTGGATTCAGTAACCTAAAGAAAAATTCACAACTATTAAACAAAAAGGCTTTTTCTTACCTCACTTTTAATTCTTTTTTTCCTCTTCCCTCACTTTTCTTCAATTCTTTTTCTTCCCCCCCTTCTCCCTGAATGTGGAGGCACTCACTCTTCAGTAGCATTTCCACTGCTTCTTTTTTTTCCTTCCAATTCTAGGTATACAAAATGGTAAGAACAACCACTCCAAATATCTTTCTGGCATCCCTCCTCTATTTTATTAGGTTTGTCCCTGTCCTCCAAACCCCTCCTTGCTATTTAATTTCCTCTGCCAGTTTCATCTTTATTTTTCTCATAGGACATTCAAGCCTGGAACATAAAATCTGTACCTCTGGCCAACACCTTCTCATCCTACTGACCTTCCTGAGCAGAAGCTTCTGCCCATTTATCATTCATCTCTTCGAAGCTGGATTTTTTCTGTACATCTTTAAAAGCCTCTTATACATCAAAGAAATTATAAATGTTTTACAGTACACAGCTGACTGGAAGCTAACCCAAAACCAAACCTTACATCAAGCAATTATGCAGGTCATTTGTAATGCAACAATTTGATTTTAAATTTATCCATTATTCAGCATTTAATGCAACCAAAACCTACAAGCTGGAGGTGCTGTATTTGTCAGGAGACTGTTTCTGACACATAACAGCACCAGAAAACTTCTGTGAAGGGCAAATAGAATAAATCTTGATGCCTCTAAAACAGCCCACTAACACAGAAAGCAACTTCACAAGTACCACCACCAATCTCAAATCCTTTTAATATTAAAGGAACAGATGTAAAAACAGGAACACAATCATTGTGAATTCAGATTAGTTTTCCAAAAGAATAAAGAAACTCACTGTAATGGGTTTCAGTGGATGGTAATCGCCAAAATCCAAGGGTACAGACTCCAGCTTGCACACTTCAGATTCTGACACATAGTTCCTTGATCTTGCATGCCTTAAAAAATAAGAGTGAAGGGAACGTATATATGTATATAAATAACCACATACTAAGAGAGAAGCATATCCTACATCTATACAGATGCTTATTTACAAAAGAAAGCATATTGAAAAATAAGCAAACATAAAGATCCAAATTTCTCTCTACTGAGATAACATAAAACTAAAAGTGGAGAAATTTTGCTTTCAGCCTTTTAGTTGTACTCTTTTTTAGTCTTTGAAACACACAGGGCTGTTAATTGTTCTTTTCTGTTTCACTCCAGATCCTGAGAATGTTTATAGCACATCCTCAGCTGAATGACGAAAATCAGGGAATATACAAAAAATTTTTTTAATCAGACAACTAACAAAAGCAAACAGCACTTCCCCCACATAACATACATCTTTCCCACAAGAATTAATCCAAACTTTCAAATAATTCCATTCCTACTCAAAGACATAACACATTTGGAAGATTTTCAGCAGCACTAAGCAGCCAGCTCTTCTACAGATATCACGTACCCAAAAAATCCAAGTTTCCTTAATAATGAATTACGAATTAGATAATTTATGGTTGTTTCACTCCAAGAAACTTTTGACATCCAATGAGATAAAGCAGAACAAGAGAAAGAGTCCAGTGAAATCCATGTGGTTATTTGTTTTCTTGATCTCCAGTTCCTTTTCTTTTTGCTATTGTCCCATTGTCCAGTGACTCCTTTTGCTCATTTGCATCATGGGTTAATCAGCACCTGGATGGAAAATCTTCCAAACTCTTTCTGGCTACACAACTGTAACATTTCCTTAACTGCTGAGAGCTCTCTTAGCATCCCCAGGCCAAAAGCACTCCAATTAATATAAGCACGCTGGGCAAGTGCACATGGTAATAATACACATATGGGAGAGAACAAGAGCTGTAAACCCTGCAAATGAGTCTTTTAATAGTACATTTTTTACAATGTGGCTATTCAAGTGATGAGACAGCTTGTAACAGAGTGAGTACAGAAAACAAGATCAAGTTTACTCTGGCATTATGTTCTGCTTACTCTCCAGGGAAAGGAGATTAAGCATTCCTTTCTTGGCCACAGTAGTGCAGCCAGCTTTTGAGAGGAAATAAAAATAAGACTCTGCCCAAGTTGGGGTTTCATCCTCTGTGCATCCTGCATGATTACACCCCTGCTCCAGGTGCTCTTTTAACATTGGATTTCAACCTTTTCCACACGTGAGCACTGCTGCTGCAATTGCCACCACTCTGCACCTTCGACACCTGCCAGCCTATCAACCTTTTTCTCTCCTCCTGGTAAAACACCTTTCTTCCCAGGACTGCTTTCAGGCACACAGCACCTTCCCAGAGCCAGTGCTTATGCTAAAGCAAACACTTCAAAAAGCTCACAGGGAGCACAAAGGAGCCAGGCATATAAAATGGAAGAAAGCCCCTTTACAACACTAGACATATATTGGTATTGGTAATACAATGAAGCACATCCCATAGTAACTGTACCTATCTTTATTTAAGTATTACACATAAAAACAAAACAATTTCTCTAGATATTTATGCATAGCTATTATAAATTTGCATTGTAGCCCTACGCTTTAAATTGTTTTATATACTTTGTACTACTTTAACATTTTTTTTTAATTTGCTTAATTTGAACATTATGTTAATACAACTATTCAGCACCAACAGGTGCTACTTTTTTCCTCATATGCAGACTGATGACTGTGCAGACAATAAATCTGCAAAACAGCTTTTTAGCATTAATACTGCTTAAAAATAGCTAGGGTTCTGCTAAGCCCCGCAGCATGAAAATATCCTCCATATTAAATAACAGCACGATGGAAACATCTTACTCTGGTAAAGGTCTGGTTATTTCCCCATGGCCGCTTCTACATTAGTGTTACTAGACCTATTTATTAGGTCTGTATTTATTAGGCTTTTACTTCACTGCTGTACTATGTACAAAATCAATCTTTCAGCATCTCTGCTGCTCTGCTTTCTTTTGCTCTATTCTGCTACTGCTTTTGTCTGTTAGAGTGCCTCTTTTATCCTTCCTTTACCAAACAAACACTAGACTGATTATTTCTATGTCCTACGCAGTGCAGCTTCCTCAGATGTACATTTCGTGTAAATTTCCTGTAGATTTACACTTTCCTGAAAAGGCACGTTGCTAGAAGGTGACTCTGGCTCTGTCGGTAGCCCCTGTCTATTTCTAAAGAGCCTGTGAAAGCCAACTAACAGAGGCTAAATGTGCTAGTAACGGTAAATACACAGCACATTGTATTGATCTCCAGCGGCGAGCGGCGGGGCGGGCGGCACAGCGGGCCCGCAGTGACCCCGCCCGGAGGCGGCGGGCGGAGTGCTCCTGCCCCGCTCGGGCCCTTCGCTCCGAGCAGGACACGCTCCATGACAACACCCCGGCGACAGCCAGCGGCGCTCGGGGAGCTCCTGCTTATTTTAGGGGAAACAGCGAGAGGCCAGCGGCGGTCGCGTCCCACCCGGCTCACAGCTGCGGCTCCGTCCCTCAGCAGAGCTGTGCCGCCAGCCCGGCACCCGCGTAGCTCAGTGTAACGCCAGGCTCTCATCAGCGTTACCTGTACCCTCGGGTTTCCCGGACAGCAGCGCCGGGCTGAGGCCCCACGGCAGCGGAGCCGCGGCACGCAGAGCCCCGGCTGCCCCCGCCACTCGCGGGCGTCCCAGTCCCCCCAGACCGAATTGCCCCGAGCCCCGCGGGAGGAGGCCCCGCACTTTCCCCTCTGGCGCATCCGTGGCCACCCCTGCCTTAGCCCCCACAGCTGCGAGGGTCACCGAGCATGAGGGCAGCCCTAGCCCAGCCGCGAGGACCCGCAGCCCCCCAGAGCCCGCCCTCCGCGGGGGAACAGGCGGCTCCCGGCGCCCCGCCGCCTCACCAGGGGAACGCGGCCATCTTGCGCCCCGTCACATGACAGCGCGCGCCGGCCGCACCTTCCGCCGGCAGCTCCCGCCCCGCCCGCAGCGCGGGAAACGCCTGAGGGCCGGCTCGGAACGGCGGGCAAAGCTCCGCAAACAGCACAGAAACGCACTTCTTGTTAAAGATTTAGAGTTTATTGTGCAGAATGCTTCAAGTAAAAAGCGAGACTGGTGAAAATGAAACAAAGTACAAAAATAAATAGACTTCTGTAATGGTACCACAATTCCACACAAAATAAAAAGATAAATATGTATAAATACAAAACAGCAAGTACAAAACCAAATTCTGGCACTTGTCAAGAGAAAGGCTTCATGAAAGTTTAAAAAAAAAACAAACCCTTGTGCTATAATGCTTTATTACACACTGGAAACATGCTTGAAGAACAAGAGGTTTAGATGTGAAACCCTAAGAGAAGGGAAACATTCATTTCTACTAACACACTAAACCTATCTGTGCATCAACATATTGCCTATGCTAATAATAAATACAGCACATAAAACATCCATTAAAAGCATCAATCTTTAGCGCTGCTATAGCAAGAGCACCTTTAGTCACCTGTGACACAGCTTACTCCTGTCACTGTAAATTCTTCCCCTCTTGAGATGTTTTCCACTCCTAAGGGAACTAAATCACAGCTTTGTTACCCACCGGGTGAGCAGGAAACTTGCCTCGGGCATTTTCTGTACTGCAGCTGTGATTTTAAAGCACCACAGCATTTGTATGAAGGAGGCAGGTCTTCCACTGGTGTAAACTCCTATATTTACACCATTAGGGGAGCCCCCTGGCCCCGGGCTTTCCACCAAACCAAGCAGCATCATTCTTCAAGGTGCTTGGGCAGTGGTTTTGCCATTTTCCAAGCATGCAATTTGGGTAACTTAGTGCCTGGTATAACACACCTGTTCTGAACAGCATCACGAGCTGCAGAGGACAGACTTGGTGGCAGCTAAAAACCACAGGCTGGTGCCACAGTCAAGCCAATCCACTCATCACTGCCCATGAAGGTACTGTCCTCACCCCATTATTAATGTTCCTCTTTCACAATGAAATTTTCATTTAGTCTTTTTTCTCCTACATTCATGTGTAATGTGAACATATTACAAAGCCTCCAAAATTTAATGTGTTATATTGTATTGACACTGGGAAAGTAACAAAATATAAACTAATTTACACTCTGGCAGTCAGTTCTCTACTGCAAAGATTATGAAGCCAAGCTTTTCTGTCTAGAATTTTGTTAATATCATGTCTCAAGTTCATTAAAAGAAGGTGGAGAATGATGCTCTCCTCAAGTTGATGGATAATATCCATCAGTTGGAAGACTAAGGTAGAACATGACCATGATCTTTTAATGTTAGATATTCATAAATATGAAAGTGTTGGGATTTGGTAGGCATTCCCCACCTGCAGAAATCATGACTTCAGTACAAGGGCCTGTTAGATCACAGCAGAAGATAAACTGCTCAGAAAAACTGCCACTGCCATCAATTAAATGTAACATATCTGAATTACTATTACGGACTGAAATAACTACATAAGTCTGAAATGGTAAAACAGTTAAAATCTTACCTTCTGAAGTTTTTGTAGAACATACACATCTCCATATTGGACAGATGTTGTTTCCATAAGAAAATGTAGTAGACAGCAGGGCAATAAAATCCCAGGGCTCTTTCAGTAGAGTGGTTTGATCTACCACACATATAAATGCACATTTTTTGTTTGGTCAATGTAAGTATGTCCATCAGCCCAGCAGTGAATCTGGACCACGTGTGTCCAGCTCAGCAGAAATGCAAAACATTTGGTACAATACCTTCAGTACTGAAATTGAGCTAATCTCATTCCAACAGAAAGTACATTCTGAACAGCTGCTGACAAATTCACTGACTTGGAAGCTCACTTTTGTTTAAATTAAGTTTGGGGGTTTTTTCACATTTAGCTGCTTTAACTTTATGGTATGAAACTTAATATATACCCATGATTTACTTATGGTGGCACTCATACACAGAAATTGCAATTTAAGTAATGCAAAAAGCTTATGTCAGACACTAGAATTAGGAAGTGTGAAAAAGTCACAAATTACCTTCATGTTGCCCCGTGGTAGTCTTTAAATAAACAAGATTATGAATCTTTTATATATTAATGCTAGTCTGTACACAAGTTCTAACATGCAATTTTCCCACAAGCATTAGAGCTCCAAAGCAGCTTCAGTATGATTGTGTTAATGTGTCCTCTGAAAATGACAAAGTAGGTTTATGATGTCTAAATATACATATATGTAAAGAAGATGCAATATTAAAAACCAGTGCTGAGAAAACCATAATTAAAACACAGTCATTTTATCCCAGTGAATGCTGTCTTCTTAAGTTATCACAACATTTGGCTTCTTTCTTTGGGTTTTTCCTGCATATGCTTCTAAAAATAAGTAGAAACATTACCATATTACAATTAATAGAAATGGTTGTTGAAGCAGGATTATCCAACAAAAATAGTTGAAAAAAATCAGGACAATTTTTTCAAAACAGTATTATGCATTCAGTGACTACTTTTAAAATTACTGTTTTCATAATGCTACACTCCAAAAGCCTTATGAAAACTGCCTATAGGTTTAAAAGTAATGACATTTTATAGTACTGCCTTACTTGATAACTATTCTATCTTCTTCTCTGCTATTCTAAAACAACTACAACCACAATTCCCAAATTTTTAAAAGAACTATCACATAACCAAGATAGATGAAATGGCTGATTAAGTTTAACTATGCCATGTATTACTTTTAAACAAGTTATCAATTAAAAAATATTATACAGGCTGAATACTTGAGATAACTCTTTCCTTTTGTCAGATTAATTAAAACAAGAGACAGCCGTAGGCTCTTATATGTCAATAAGACAACCAGAATTAAAGGTGCAGTATGAAAATGATCAGGCAGAGCCCTTATAAAAGAAAGGATGCTTAAATTAAAAAATAAATAAACAAACAGATAAGTCTTTCCAGAGGGAACAAGTATATACATACATATATTTAAAAATCCATGTTATACTATGCATAGCACAAGTATCTTCCAGTAATGAGGGTTCAGCACTGCAGGCTGCTAAGACGTAGCACAACTCAGCATTCTTTAGGTTCAAGCAGTTATCAAGAAAATGCAGCAGTGTGAGCAAACATTTACACAAAGCAGTGAAAACCATATCACAGGGTGCAGAGCAGTGGGAATGGAAGACAGCCATGGAAGAGAAATGACTACCAGGCAGTAAATGAAGGTGACAAAGGAAGTGCCAGTCCTCTTCAGGCTCTTTAGGTTTCTCTTGGTCATGGCTGCAGTGGTTACTTGCAGGTGTCCGAGGGCTACGGTCAGCACAGGCCAAAGCAGCTTTGGGAATGGCCAGAGCCCTCCCATCTCAACAGGTTCACTACACAAAGGCATTCTCACTGGCCCAGCCCTCCAGATCACCTGGCATCTTCTAGGCAGACAACCAGGCTGACAGACATGCTCCGTTTCAGTGATTAACATTACCCCTTGACTCACCTCAAGTGTCCTCCAAGTTATAAAAAATCTCACACAAGTAATAGGATATTACAGTAATAGCATATGAGTGTGCAAAAATCCCACAGCAATCTAGACTAAGGAATTGCAGAAGGCCAATTTGAATAAAAACAGTGACAGTTCTGGAAACAATTACCACCCACCCTTTTCCAGTGGCAAGGGGCAATCACATGAGGCCTCTCTCCTGGGATAAAGGACGGACCTGCTACTCACACACAGCAGGTCTGAGGCTTCCTGCAGTGCAGGCCTGAAAGCCAACGCACTCCACAGCCCCCACCACCTCAGATGGACAAGCTGTGCCCCTGGCTTGGCCAAGAGCTGCCACCAACCAGGTATTCTGTGTGCCTCCTGCCCTCTATTTCCTTTCCACAGGAAAGGAAACTGGGCAGAGGAGATGAATAGGTCTTCTTGTAGGAGACACCTGATCTCAACCACCTTCTGTTTAACACCATCAGACCTCATTAAATGTTCTGACTGGCCCCACTTGTAAGCTATTGATGGAACATCTTGGTCTGATTTAAACTAATTTAAATCAGAACTTTAAAAAAACTTTAAAACTTTAAATCAGAACTTTTAAAAAAATTACTGATTTATGACTGTACTTTTCTCTTAAGCACAGAACTTTGGATTGAAGGAGTAAAAACCAACAAAAACTAAGTTTAGGATTGCCACTTGATTCCTAAACAAAATGTCTTCTTGCCAGAAAAAGAACAATCAGTCTGAGTGGTATTAAAGCTACAAAGCATTTGCAGATAGAATTTAAAAATAATCAGGAGAACAAAAGAAAAAACCGTTGGACAAATACGTTATTTTCTTCTGAGGGTTTGTCTCTTACCAAAGTTGAATGTATTTATAATAACTGTATCTTACTAGCCCTCCATCTCTTTTTGCCCCTCTAATAAGCACAATTTAATTAGTAGTCAGGAATGAATGAAGAAATTAAATCAACACTCTATTTAACATACTGCCAGACTTTTCACTATTCAAATTTCATCCATATGTAAAGGAAACCATATTCTATTTAAATATATTCAAATTAAGTTTTTTCATTATTGAAAAATTATGCAGATTGTTTCTTTCATGCCCATGTAATACTTTCAGAATGCATTTCTATTCATTTAGTACAAGAAGTCTAACCTATTTCTGAAGGAGCACATGGAAATCTTGGTATTGCATACATGGAACACGTGTGATGTCCAAGCTCTACATAAGGTTACACTGAGCAACCAGAACTAACCAGCATAAAACTGGTTAGCCACATCTGCCTGAAATTCCAAGAAGGCCACTGCAGAAGGCATTCAGTGACTTTCCAGATATTTGACAAATAGCAACAAGGCAAAGAGAATTTTGGAGATATATCCCAAAGTATTTTTTTCATTGCCAAGTATGACCTGTCACAACTTTGGTAATTATGACTAAGGTAAACCCAGGGACTTCCTCAGCACAGCAGCACACACTGCCAACACAGAAGAGTGCTGAATGCTTAACTGGATATCAGGTGCCAGACACAATGTAAACACCACTGTGGTTCATTATGAGCTTGGTGTGAATTACATGAGTTTGGGGATGGCGCCTGATGGCACCTGGTCAGTGCCAAACCTGACCCTGACACCACCCTAACACTACTACTCTTTTACAACCTCTGTAATACTGTAACTGGTAGAGGTTTTGATTGTTTTGTTGTCCCTGTTCCTCAGCATGCTCCTTTACTAGTCAGTAGCAAAATTCCAGATAAACACTTGCCTTAATGGCTACCTCTAGTTGCTAAAATTATATTATTTACTTCATTTTCTGCTTTATACTTTAGATTATTTATTATCTTTGCTAATTTTTCTGTAGTGTCACTGAGTCCAACCAAACAACTGCCTTGCTCTACTTTGGTGATGACAGTACTGCCAGGAGAACTAAGGACAGAAAAATAAATGAACACACTCTGGTTGCGATCTCATCACCTGCCTTCTATTTCCCCCTCTGATATTGCAATGTTATCTATGTTTATGCATACTGCTTCACTATACATCCTTCTGTGGCCACTTCTTTTGACTTCACAAAAAAGTATCTGGGAAAACATCCCATTTAAACAGTGTAAAACACATTGCACTGAAACTCGCAGATACTCCCTGCCAGCATTGCTCTGGGGCACCAATAAATAAGCATTTCCCTTATAGGAAAGGTTTCATACTTAACACATACAGATTATTTCAAACATTGTGGAAAGCAGTTGAAATCCTACTACATTATACATTTCCCTTATTAAGCCCCAAAATTCCTAATTTTTATACTTGACTTGTGGAACTCTCCTTTGAGAACAAAGTGTAATTCAGATCTCAAATAGTTTTAAAACCTATCAACCACTTTACCTTTTGCTAAATTTAGGTTTATCACTTAAGAAATTTAAAATCTAATTAAAAGAATAGAAATTGTGTAAGACTATTCATAGTGATTTATTAGAGGTTCAACAATATTATCAAACCTTTTATATAAAAGGTAACCAACCAGTAATCTCTGTATGGTAGCACAGAAATACTCCACTTTTAAACTTGGGTCATTAAGACTTAAACATGCTGTAAGATGTGACAGGAATATAGATAGATAAATAGACAGATATAAAATTTTAGGACTGTGTGATGAGTGAACACCCACTGGGGAGTCCGAAAGTGTCCTTCCTTTCAATATGCTCCATGCTGAAGATGTGTGTAGAGAACTAAGAATCAAATGACATGAAGATTCTAAGCCAAGTCTATTTTGACTGCTAGCAATTTCTCAACAGTTCCAGTGAATATATCTGGCAATCTTTTTTAAGACTGGGCATCTGGTGAGTGAAAGCAAATGAGCTGTGCAGCACATTCTATATACTATGTTTATAGAACTTGAAAGTGCATGGTTCAGTTACCAGCGCAGGTTTGTTTGCAGAGATAGGTTAGACTTAAGGCATAGCAAAGCAGGTGCACAAGGAAAGGAAAACAGTATATTGGCAATTTTTTTTCTAGATACTAGTAACTTATTTACTATAAGATTCAAGCACCAATTTTCTACACACCTGAAACAGCCTTGCTAGGCACTCTGCTCCCTGAGGCCTTCCTTCTACTTTGCTCAACCCCATTCACTGAGGTCTTAAAGGTTCTAATTAAATATAAAACAGTTAATAAGTCACTTGTAGCAAAGTTGGCAGGCTGTATACAAAAATATAGACACTATCAAAATGTGTTTGGCATGAAAACATTTTTACAATGTCCCACAGAGCCTTTTCCGAAGCACCTGTACAGTTCCTATTGATATTATTATGGCTTACATAGATACATTAAGTAGGAGAACATCTCCCCATGAACAGATTGAAAAACTCTATTCAAGAAACTGATCTAGTTTAGATGCCATGGCATTACAGTCTACATATAAAAATACTAATATTTGGAAGCAAAGCTTCATGGAATGAATGTTACAAATAGAAATGTTGGAACAGTGTAAATGAAGACAATACACAAGAGGATGATAACAATTAATATCTTCCTGCAGTATGAGGTAAAACAAAGCTTCATCACTCTCAAAATTCTGAGAGAAGTAATTATTTTTACTCTGAACAACAGTTGTACTGTTATGTGTACACATTATGTGTAAACATTATTCATCAATCACTGTTCTTGCACTTTGCATTTAGTTTCATCTTTAGGCTAGAAACATGCTGTGCTCTTACCCTTGTCTGCAAAGCAATCTATGAACTGGGGCATTCTGTCCTTGGTTTGGTTGAAGTATGCTGTTAAAACACAAAGTTTTATTAGTGCTTTTTCCCTTTAAAAATAAAAGTCTCTCAAGATATACCAAATTATGCATCATCTTTCACATAACGAATTTCAGAAAGGCTAACAGGTTTTGTAATGCAAATTACATGTAGGCAAAGTGGCTGGAATTAAAATTCCAGAATAGGATTACTACTTCCACTATTAAAAACAAAGAAACAAAAAAGCACACAGATAGATGTCCCTCAACAGTGCTTTGGGCTACCAGTCATTGATGTGAACACACAGGAAAAAGGGCTGAATTGCTTATAGTAGTCCTTGAAGGCTGAACTGCATGAGTAGACAGCATGTCTTCAAAGCTTTTTGGTAAACATGGAATAAAAACTGTTTTTAAGGGATGCCAGGTATCTGACTTTTAATAAGAGATAATCTTGCAGACAGGCCTCATAATAGAGCAGCTGTTGTCTGCCTGTACAACATGTACTGAAACACTGTAACTTCTGTGATTGAGCAAACAATCACACAGTCAAGGAACAAAATTTTCCTCACACTAGAAAGCCACTACTTTTCTGACAGCTTTCTAAAGATAAGCATTGTCAATAATTCCACTGCAAAGTAAAGGGTATTAGGAAAAGTAGTAGTGCCAAACCGAAGTTTAATAGTGCATCTCAGAGAAAAACCTTAAACCTGAGCAGCAAGACTTAAAGCCATAAATAAATAAACTTCTGAAGATAAAATTTCAGAACTGACTCTGAAGAAAACATTTTCCTAACTTATAATGAACTAATAAATGCTTTTCTAGGGCCATGGTAAATCAGATTTCATTAATTTTCATGACAATAGTAACAGGAATTGAGTCAATCAATGGCAAACCAACAGTACAGATCACAGAATCCATCATTGCAGAACAGTTTCTTAAAAGCATTTTAATACAAGTAACCATCACCTACCGATTTTCAGGAGGTTTTTTTTTTATGATTATTTTTTTACTTGGTATTCCCATTTCTGAAGCCCTAGAGAAACAAAAGTATTGAAACATATTTCAATTAGCAAATCATCATCCAGGTCTTGAACAGAAACACTCAGAGAAAGCCTACAGGAGGAACTACACCTACACTTGATATTGCCAGAGCAGTCCTACAGATTATCACTCTAGTCAGGAGTAAGTGTAACAACTGTCCACCACGTTACAAGATAATGCCTGCTACCATTCCCCAGAAAAACGTTGCCAGAGATACTCTATCAAGTGTCTCTATTGCTAGGCACTTCAGATAGCTAAAATCACTTGAGGCACTTTTTACATTTTGCAAAATCAACCATAAACTAAGCATCTACCACTGCATCATAGTGTAAATCCAAAACTTGGAACAAACTTTTTTTTCTCCTTACAAACAAGAAGCCTCTTAGAAGTAAAAGCAAAACAATTAGCAAGACATCACACACCTGGAAAGCTTTTTACTCATTCTTCCTAGCAGAGATGTCAGCATGCAAAGAAACTGTTATTCCATAAACTTCTCACTATTTCCCATGCCTCCTATTCCTTCTCTTGTACCCCTTCCACCAACCCTCCTCATGCAAAGGAGAGCTGCACATACTTCATGTACTTTTTCCTGTCCAGAGTTTTCTGTGTAGCTGTTGAAAGCGTCACTCGCTCTCTTGGGGTCTTTACTTTATCCTAAAAAAAAGAGGATTCAGAAGAAAGTTACCTACAACAGCATAATCAAAAATTTAGACTTAAGAAACATTGTACAGGCTGAGGAAGAATCTCTTAAAAGTGAAATGACTCAGTACTTAAAGTCCTGAAACAGTTTACATTCCCTGGAATATAACACACCATTTGCCGGAGCATCTTCTCTTTACGAACTTCGCGATCGTGACGCAGAATATTCATTCTCTCCGACGCGTCCATTGTGAAAAAGATGTCGTGGATGTCATACAGAGCAGCTCGCAGCTGGAAAGATCATTAAAATGTTCATAAAATATTCAATCAAGTTTACATGCCCACGGTTTTGAACATCAAGCTCTTCTTGCTTTCGATCTAAACAAAACACTTCATGATTTTGAAAACCATTTTTTGAAATCAAATAATTTTATGTCAAGCAAAAAAACCTGAATCTTCTCTTTTTTAAACATTTTATTCTAAACAAAGCCACTCTCAAGGTTTAATGAATTTATGTTACAAAAGCAGAATAGCTAGGAAAGAAAAAAAAAGGTTTAAATAAAGGTTTAAATTGTGTCACCTGAGCCATTACTCTTTCATGAAGGGATGCATCTTGTGCTGACACATTTCCTCTTTTCAATGGGGCTTCAGACTGAAAAATTCTTATGAACTCCAGAGTATCCTGAGAAAGATGGGAAAACAACAGTAAGCACCAGGCATAACCCTTCATAACAAAACAATCACTACAAACATTACACACAGCAAACAGATTCTTTGACTTGGACCTTGTGACACTAAACAATGCAACACTAAGCACTGCACAATGTTCATGTGCAGCCCCAAAAACTTCCGAGAGCAGAAAATGCAGGATTTCATCTGTTAATGGAAGGCAGGAACAAAAACCAACAGGAGAAGAAGCTGTCTATTACAAAAAAGCTGATCTTACTTTTACAGTTTGCTTAAGATGTTTCAGTTTTTCTGTCTGCAGGAGTCTACGAGTGAGAAATCCCTTTGCCACTGCAGTGATCTTGTCAAACTTCATTTGTATATCTGGACTGAAAACCTTAAAAAAAAATTCAAAACTTTTTATAAAAAAGCAAGAATTATGAATTATTTATCAAACAACATCCATCAAGTGACATAAGTTTCCAAGTAAGAAAAAACCTGTTGATAAACTTTGACTGGGCTCGAAGTACCCACCATAATTTAGCAGAAACAATATATTGCTATATGATTATTTTGCATATATGAATAAGAAAAATAACCTACACAATTCTCTTACGTTATCAAAGTTGACACAGGAACATATACTAAAATTTTCTGTTACCAGTGCCTTAGAAAACCATGAGGGCCTTTTAAGATAACAACAAATCTTTCTTCCCCCTTACCTGAGTCCACCTAGTTTTGATCCTATTACTTGGCCTGCATCCTGAGGTTTTTATAACTCCACTACCTGATGGTCCCCAGAGATAGAATGAAGTTTCACTTGTTGAAGAAAAGGTGTTGGGTGTTGTATGAGCAAAACCTGCACAGAAAGCAGAACACACAGTTCAACACACACTTCTGCCAATGAAGTAACGCTTGCATCTGTGGATACACTCAGCTCGGGTCACAGCTTTGTCTACAAGGTCAATTATAGGCAAGAAGCAAGCTGAATATTTCTGATTGATTTCCATGCAAGATTTGCTAAACATTTCACAATGTTATGGAACAGGTGAGAGGTGTTCCATCAGCTATAGCTGTACTGCCTTGCAGTTAGGAACCCTTGGCAGAGCCCCTCAAAACCTTCTACACAAATGTGACCACCTGGCGCAGTGCTGTGCAGCTACATGGCACGAGGATAATCCTTCTGGGATATGATGCAAATCCACATCCTCACCCTTGATCAAAGGAGGCTATTCTTAGCCTGTTTTTCTTGGATGTGCCCTAAAACAGTTACATAACAAATGCAGTACATAAAACTGTTCAAGGGTGGCTGAACCTGTGCTAAATGCCAGAGACACAAAGATGCAACAGACTTTGCTCCACAAATGCTGCCCCCAGCTGAGGGCAGCAGCTGTCAGTGTACCCTGAGCAGCCCTAGGGCAGGAACACTGCACTTATCCACACAATGGGGCAGCTGCTCCAGTCAAGCACTGTGGAACAAATTATATCGCAACACTTAACCTGTATTCTTCCCTCCCAGTTTTACCAGTGCTGGTGGAGTTTGTGTTATGGACTGTCTCCAGCTGAGACTGCACACTTTCCAGCAAGCCACTTGCACTTTTACTCCTCCACTCCAACTCCATCCTACTGTTAATATTCACTTTGGAAATTTCTACTTCCGGTGTAGCAACCGTCTTTCCTTTCAGCTGTCTCTGCTCTTGCAGTTCCTACAAAAGGAAGATTCAACCATAACACTGTTTTTCTAACTCTGCAAAGCAACAGAATATACATTCAAACCCAATTGCTTCCTGACAAACTTCCATACAACATAAAACATTTGCTTAGAATTTTTCCTGTTGATCTTACCTTTTTAAACTTCTTGTGTTCTCTCTCTTGTTCAGCTGTCAGAATCAATAGTTGTTGTGCATGCTGTTCTTCAAGTCTCTTTCTCATTTCTTCAAAGGCCAGCATTTTAGTTTTTAAAATATCTTCTGAGAAAATACATAACAAAGAATCAAATATTAAATACCTTCTATATGATCTTTGCCAGAGACATCCATCCTTTATCAGAAGTAATTTGCATAATCAGTAAAAAGTAAAAAAGATGTCTTTGATATTAGGTTTCCTTGATATCAAGTTCTCATTATGTATTGTACAGAACCCCATAATTTACTAGTCCTTCAAAATATTTTCATGTGCATATTTGTGAACTAAACTCACGGATGGAACAGCAATAACACCAATAGCCTATATTAAAATAGGGACATGGAAAATACAGCTCGAAGAATTGTTACACTTGCTGGAGTGAATTAACATTATTTATGCCACTTCAGCCTCATTTAGTAGACACACACATAGACGTAACACAGTCTTGAATTTGAAGAAAATACATATACGGTTTTCTTTTAACTTACATGGTCTATTTTCTTTTAGTAGTCTTATTTGGACCTCATGGCATAAGACAATTTTCTTAGTAAAACTAAATTCCAGCTTCTAGATTGAAATGGGAAATCAGTATTTGTGAAGTCAAATTAGAGAAATGAGGCTTCTGAAAAGAAACACCAATGACTAATGATCACTGGGGTTTTTTCTAAAATATTTATAAACTAAGAAGTAACCCTCAAGCACAGGAAATCCTTTACCTTTTGCCATATCTTCAAGGACTGCATCCTTGGTAATGTAAACTGATCCCATAGGATATTTCTGTTCTTGCAACCACTGCTCCTCTTGTTCTTCCATTCCAACTCCTAGAACACAGGAACTGTTTTCTTTATGGCAGTTGTCAGTGTCCAAATCAAGTCTACGTTTTACCTTTTCAAAATTTTCTGGGAACTGCTCATTTGCTGAGGAAACGCTTGGAGTATTATCCAGCTGCAGTCGCACATTCTTGCTCTGCATTAGTAGCGGAGACGGATTTTCCACGTCGTAAGATTTATTGAGTTCCATTGGAGAATGACATTTAGTGTTTTCTGGCACACTAGCTGGTTTCACTTCATTCACAGACAGGATCTTCTGTGTCACTGCAGACTGACTGATGGCAAAGGGCTCATTCACTTTTGGAGGTGCCATACTAGTGCTGCTCTCTACTTTATATGGCCCTCTGCTGTCCATCACCACCTGTCCTTCCACTGTAGCCGACACAGTTCCTCTGCTTTCAAAGAGCCCGAAGGAATGGCGATTTGGTTTGCCAACCCCCAACCCATCACAAGGGCCTGAAGAATTCCTGCTGACACCAAGAACTCTGCCAGGGCAAACCGTAGTGAAGTCCACCATGAACTTTGGCACTGATTCAGACACATTGTTTTTATCTGCAATATCTTGCATGATTAAATCCATTGCTCTACCCTTGCCTTTAGGACTTAACTCGTAAGCATTCACAGGGTTGTTTATAATGATGTGTCCCATGGATAAAGGTCTTGGGCGCCGTCGGTGCATTTTAGGGCTCATGCTTGGCTCTGGGCTTGGTAATTTGGCATAAGAGCCTGTGAGGCTCCTGACAATGCTACTGTCACGCTCAAACATAGAATTCTTTTTCAATTCCTCATCTGAATCTGAATCCACCAAAGGGGGTGTTCCAACTCTCATAGGTATGTCTACTTTAGAAAAACTGGATAAAGTGTTATTTGTATGAGTAGAGGCACCTTGGAGAAGGGTATTTGATTTATTAAGACTGGGTTTATCAAGCATCAGAGCACTGCAACTTCTGCCTGTAAACTTTGCCCTCTCTTTCATAGAGTCGGTTGTTTTAACACCATCATTTTCTTTATCTGAATGACTTTCACTCGTACTCCTCTTTGAACTGCTTTTTGAGGCACGCTTGCTCTGCTCTTTCTCTATGTACTCCCTAGACTTTTTTATCAGGTTCTGAAGACTCATTACACATGGATCTTGGACATCCTCATCTGATGGTGACCCCACTCGTCCCTCCTGCTTCTGCAGAGCATGAGACGGGAGCTTGCTACACACCTTGTCAGGAGCTGCAGCCCTCGGACACAGCGCGTCTTCCGAGCAGTGACTCTCACTTGGCTTTGAAGAAACATTTTCTTCTGCTGCTTTAACTACTTCTGTCACATTTATTGTCATTTGCCCTGCAGTATCTGATGGTCTAAGTTCTGATGTCTTTTCCAGGTCCATGGAACCGTGCCTTTCAGGAGTACATGCTGAATTGATATCTGATAGAGCTGTGAAATCATTGAAAGCCTTTGAATCCAAATCAGGGCAAGAACTCTCAGCCTTTGATGTGTTCACGTTGCTCATGCTAGGTCCTTTTTTCATCTGCAAATTAAAATTTTTAAAAATGACAGATTTTCAATGAAAACACAATCTCAGATTCCTGCAAACGTCATCTGAACTAAAAAAAAAAAATTAAAACCAACTTTATTAAAGTGAGAATTACATGCTACTTCCAGCCAGCATCTGTTTAAAAGGATTTTCACACTACAATTATCCTATGGGCTGTGTCTCAGTCATCAAAAGGACACATTTGGAAAATAAACAAACTTACATTATTTTTGTATTGTACATACTTTCCTGGTCTGCTGGTCAAACTCCAAGCTAGCTGACTGTTGCCACACACACTCAGTAAACAATGCAAACTACAAAGTGTTGTTTGCCACCTTGGTGACTCAACAAACTCAGTATTAACTGTTTAAGCAACAGTTTCATCTAAAGGCTGTATTACAGCTGTTCCAAAGACATACAATAACTCCTGGATTAGATGTATTTAGTAGTCTTTTAAATTAAAACCTCTACTAAATTCATAATTTAAGCAGCAAAGAAAAAAAATAGTTGCAGTAAAATTTTAAAGCATGCAACAGAATTTCAAGTTGTTGCGAAAGTAATTTAAATTCTGTAATCATAAAGTTGAATATAGATTATTTCATGATTAAGCTATAAGCTTGCAAATAAAGCAGCTCTAACACAGAGGAGTTGTTCACGTGTTTTAACAATCTAGTTGTTTCCAACACTTACAAAAGAAGCAGTGATCTCTGTCTTTTGCATATAGCAAAGGAAGAAGCGAAAAGCAAGTCCCATGCACTACAATAAGTATCAGTAAATACTTAATTATCAGGACACATAGCATTAAATACTAGCAAATGCTGGTTCTGGAGAGTTAGCTACTATTCATTTCATGTTTATATTGGAGAATACTTAAACCCCAACACTTTCTCAAAATGTCTATAAGCAGTGATTTTCTGTAAATCTATGAGGCAGCTTTGGACTAACGCTACCTGGGCATTTTCTACAATCTCCTGAACACGATTCAATAAAGCTTTTTTCCGGGACTCCCGTTTCCTGGTCTCTAGCTCCAGTGCTTTCTCCTTATACTGCTGTATTTCCTTCTTCTTTTCAAGGCTAAGCTGCAAAACAGAGTGTAAGAAACATGGTTTACATCACTAAATGCAAATTTCAATACAGAATTACAGAAATAAATTCAAAAGAAAAATAACAGAACAAAACAATTAGAAGAACAGAAATCACCTGAGATTTTGTGCGCATGTTAAATGCCAGATTCTTCTCCACACATTTTTTAAGGGAAGGTGTACAAAACGCCTTCTTGGCACATATGAACATGAATTTAATACACCACTTATAAAATTTTCCATGAACATTACATGCTATGGTATCAATCTGACACAGGATTCAGACTTTTTTTCTAAAAACCCTTACAATATCCATGCATTTGTAAATGAAGAATATGACAATATATCCACAATTTATATCTGTATCATGATATTTGGACATCATTGTAGGAGATTCTCTACCATTTCTTCCCATCACTGAAACAAGGAAGTCAGCTGCAGTATTGCAGGAACTACCAACAATCTTCAGCTTAGCTCTGTTTGCATTAGCACAGAATGACTTAACATAATTGATGAGCCTGTGGAATACATTAGAGGAAGATGCAAACACATGCAAAAAAAAATTTCCTTAAAAGCTTTTTAACTATCTTGGTATTTCTTATTTGCATTTTTTACACCATTAAACTAACGCACATGTTCAATACTTGAAATGTCAATATGATTTTCCATGAAATCCTGCAGTAACATTACTGAAAACTATCAACATTTGTGCTCTCCTTAGGAAGATAACTTCTAAAAAATTAAAGGAAATGTACTCAGTGCAAGGGGAGGAAAGTATATTTTACCCCTTATTTTGTAAGATTAAGACTAGGAATGCTTAGAATACACTAAGCAGCAGGTCAGATGACAGCTCACACAGAAGCCTTCAGTAGAATCATTACATGTGAACATCAAAGCCAGTGCCAATAGCACATTAGCACACCAGGGAGGAAAAGGAATAAAAAAAGGCCTTACCAGAGGGGAAAGTACAGGAACTCCATAGAATTGAATGAGGGAGATATTTTTGTTCTGAACAGTCAAAGAGGTTTTTCCTTTTATTGCCTCTTCTTGGATTCTAGAAAGATGCTTCCTACAGAATATTTCATAGTCCTCCATCTTCATGTTATCTAAGCTGCAAAGAATAATAACATTACTCTTCCATATACTTCCAAGACCTCGAAGGGAAAACATCACCAGTAATTCTGTGTCACTATGTTTTGGGAAGCAAATTCTACATAAGAAAACTGAATTAAGTTTCTCTTCTTCCTATCATTAACAAAGCCTACAAAACTCTTCTTTATTTTCCCCTATGAAAGGAGAATCTGCATATATGAGCAAAAATTATGATCATAAGTACACAGAGAAGAAAGCAAGCATTGAGATAATCAGGATTTACAGAATTGTACCTGCTATAGATAATTTCCATCAAAGACTAAACCTCTGAGATCTTCCACAACGAGACAGATCCTACCAACTGTCTTAAAAAACCCCAAAACCCAGCGCAAACAAAATTGCAGAACAATTGGATTTAAAAAAAGAAGCCTTTACATGTGTAGGGGGCTGAGAGGAATTCGTGTCTCACTCCCGTGAGCCTCCATCCATCGTCCATCTCTGTATGAACAGACGCCAATACTTACACCACGAAAAAGAAAAAAAATAATTGCAGCCTTGTCTCCTTAAAAGCGGCCAAATATCTGAAATATCTGTCAGTGCCGGTCCTCACCGGAGCGAGCCCTGCACCGCCTGGCAAGGCCTGACAACGCTTTGTTCCCTCGCACGCCGCTTCGGCCGATTCCTGCCCGCCCGCTCCGGGGCACCCAGCCCGCCCCAGCCTGGGGCCGATGCACCGCCTCCCCCTGGGTCCCGGCGCTCCCCCCACGGCCCCCGGCCCGGCCCCGTCCAACGGCTCGGTACCTGCGCGGGGCTCGGAGCCGCTCCCCGGCAACCGCCACACCGGCCGGGCCGCCGCACTACGGGCCCCAGCGCGCCCCGCGCCGCCCGCCCGCTCCGCCCCCGCCGCCTTCCCAGAGCCACGGACAGACCCCCGGGGTGGCCTGTCACCGTCTCCGCACGCCACCGCGGGACAGCTCTGCCGCGTCCAGGCGAGCGCCCAGCAAAGGCAGCCCCAGCTCAGCGACAGGAGACGGGATGCAGCGCCATCCCGGTGCTCCCAGGCATTTCCACCCACAGCTCTCCCAGACAAGCTCCCCTGTTAGCACGGGTGTAATCTGCCCTGCTTCATCCCATTACGTATCTATCACAGGGCCGTGCAGTTCTCGTGTAGTCAGGACCACAAATGTGCCGCCGCAGGTATCAGTTCCGGCCAGCACGCTGTGATAAGACAGATAAACAGGCGCAGCTGTTCCCAGGCTCCGTGAGGACAGCATCCACAAGGACAGCGTCCATGAGGGCATCACCACAGACATTCTATCCCTCCCGGCCGGGTGGCAGCCAGCTGCCGGTCCAGCCAGTCCAACACTCACCTGTCAGGCAGGTCAGGTGGAAGGAAAATCCACACTTGTTTGCCAGCACTTGGCCCAGGCATAATTAATTTAAATATATGGAAGCATCTAATTCCCAGTTTAGAGCTGTTCCTTAATTTAGAGCTGTTAAAGCTGTCATTCTTGTTTCAAAAAACAGCTTTGTCATCTGTTACCTCTTCAACGATCATTCAGGGGTTTATTTTTTAAAATTTCATCTTTAATCTTAATAAATGTTGTTTATCAAAAGGTTTTTAAAATATGTTAGACATCTAATTTGACAGTCTATTATTTGTTGTGCATCTGCGTATGTATTTCTGATTTTTCTTCAGCTACACCTGGCAGAAACACAAAACCATTGACAGAGTATCTGAAATGCTCAGAACCAGCTAGGACACTATATGACAAATATTCTTCTCAGCAATTTAAAAACAACAGCAACAACAAGAAGGAAAAAAAACCAAACAACCACAACAGTTCAGAAGATGGCCTCATGTCTGTTCTACCTCTAGTTGGTCAGAGCTCCTCACTGAAAAGTCAGTTCCTTCCCATCCTTCCCACAGGTACAGAACCAAAAAGAGGGTCAAACCCCCACTTACGTTAAGACAAACTGCCAGGTCCTCGGCTTTGCTATTCCACTTCTAGACCAAACATGCCTAGTTTCCCCAGCCTTCACTTAACCGGTTGTTTCCGTGCCTTGTTGCTCATCTCTCTGGATTCCCGGCGATGCTCACACAGGTGTCGGGCGGCCGGAGCCGCGGTCCCCGCCCAGCAGCAGCCGCCTCTGTCCGGGCAGGAGGCACCGCCGGCTCCTCCCACGGCTCCTGGGCTCCCGGGCCGCGCCGGGCCTGTGGGCACGCACGACCGCAGAGTCAGCTACATAAAACATACAATATATAACGTTGTATATAACGAACCCGGCAATTAGTTGGAAAATAATCCATGGATTTTGTGTTTTAATTAGCTAACTGGCATAGCTGCGGAAAGCCCTCAACACTCTCCATACACACGGGGGTTCTGCGACTCCCTGGACAGCGCTACCTTTCCTTCCATTGGCACCCTTTACTTTTATCCGCACAATGTTTTATCAGGAACAGCCATTGTTTCACTCAGTGCCCCGTGTTCCATCAGGAACGGCCCCTGTTTCCCTCGGTGCCCCGTGTTCCATCAGGAACGGCCCCTGTTTCCCTCGGTGCCCC
>VWZV01016535.1:303092-340248 GCA_013397155.1 Irena cyanogastra
CATCAGGAACGGCCCCTGTTTCCCCCGGTGCCCCTCCCGGCGTTACCTGAGATGGTGCTCAGGGCCCGGGCCCGCCCTCAGGGCGACCGGCGGGCGCCGGGCAGACGCTGCGGGCGCTGATTGGCTGCTGCGATGACAGCCGAGTGCTGATTGGCTGGCTGATGGGGCCGCCGTCACCCTTGGCCTGAGGGGAGGCGGCGGCCGCGGCCGCGGTTCCGGCTGGACACCGACTGTGACCCCGGCCCCGGCCCCGGCCCCGGCCCCGGCCCCGCCATGCTGTGCCACGGGGAGGGCCTACTGGGCTCCCTGACGGCGCTAATGGCGCTGGCGCTGACGCTGAGCCGCAGCCCGGCGCTGGCCTGCCTGCTGCCGGCCGGGCTCTACCTGGCGCTGCACCTCCTGGCCCTGGAGCCCGCGCCGCCCCAGAGCGCGCAGCGCGTCCTGCGGCCCCGCGGCTCCGCCGCCCGCATCGCGCACCGCGGCGGCGCGCACGACGCGCCCGAGAACACGCTGGGAGCCATCCGACAGGTCAGCACGGGCCCCGGGGCTGGGGGGCACAGGCTCAGCCTGCGGGCCTGGTGGGTGGTGTCTGTCTATCCGCCCTTCCAGCCGCAAGCCGTCCTCACCGTGAGTAACTCCGGCTGTTCTTCCGATAGCTGCTGGAAGCTGTGCGGGTGGGTGATCCTTCATACCAAAGGGAACTTCAGATCCGAATCTTGTGGGAGCTGTTACAGCCTTGGTGCTGGTGGATATTTCAGCAGTGCAATGATAATTGCTTTATTTTGTTGATGTAGCTACAGCACACAGAGAGCGGACAGAAAGTCAGTAACAGGTTGGGTTTTTTTTAAACCTTGAAGATCTGTGATGAAAATCCACTGTTAGGGGGAAATCTGGTACCAGAACTTCACTGTGGGCAGCCCTGCCATGACTTAGTGCTGCTTTATCTGCAAAGCATGAAGGCACAGCCAGGGTTCACAGTCTCTTTCTGAGAATCATTTGAAACAGTGATTATCAGTCTCTGGAATGCAGTGTTTCTGTGAGGTTGAGACGTTGCTGGTCTGAGGATCTCTTACCTTTGCGTGAGACAGGATTCTTAGTCCTGATAAATTCTGAAGCTGCACAATCCTTAAGTAGCAGACAGCTGTAGGTAACTTCCGTACCCGGTTTTTGTCTTTCTGGTGCATTGTCCCTTTTCCCAGGAGGGCATTTGTCCTTCAGAGCAATTGGTGTTGTTAGCACTTCACTCAAGTATTTTCTGAAGAGTTCTTGGGAAAGATCCATGGCAGGAACAGGGTGTATGAAATGTGTGAAAGCAGCCTGGCTGCTTCTTGCTCTCTGATAAGGCCATTCCTCAGGGAGGAGCAGGGATTTGCCTGCATCCAGCTACTGCCTGGTACACACGTGGTAAACAGTGCTGACCAAGTGTTAAAGTGTAGACATTTGCTTCTCTTGTCTTTTAGAAAATAACATAACATAAGGATTCCAGGGTTATTACATCAGAAGGAGAGAGCAGGATTCTTTTCTGCATTTTTATCCTGAAACAGTTCCAATCCCAAGACTGAGGCAGAATCATTATGGTTTCAGCTGTAAAATAGATTAGATGGTTCAGTTGATTTATGAATGCTCAACAATGACTTGGATAAAACCTGATTTTTTCTGCAGATGAAGACTACTGAAAAATACATTAATATTTTATTACTTTTTACCAAAACACAAGCTAATTATAGCTGTACCTGTGTCAAATCTATAAAGCTGTCTCTTCTGTTGTATGTGTGATTTTTAAATTTTTTTTAAGGCAGCTGAGAATGGAGCAACGGGTGTAGAGCTGGATCTTGAATTTAGTGCAGATGGTGTCCCCATTCTCATGCACGATGACACAGTTGAAAGGACAACTGATGGGGCTGGGAGACTGCAGGACCTGACTTTTGAGGAGATCAGGAAGCTTAATCCATCTGCAAAACACAGGCTACGGTAAATGCACTATTCTGAAATTATGCTTTCAACAGTGTAAAAATAATTATTGATCAACAAAATTATTAATTTGATCTATCACTGATGAAAATTTTTTTAGATGTAAAACTTAGTCCTATATTTTACTTTTAATTTGATTTTAGAGGCATATGAGACTGTGTCTCTTTACCCACCAGTACATCAGGAACAGTGAAACAGAGTCAATATAAACTGGCTTTTGAGGACAAAATCCACAGACACCTAATGTGAAAAAGGTTGTGAGCAAGAGACCACAAATATCTACATAAGCTTGTCCTAAACTGGACACTGAAGGTGCTGAGATCTTCATGATATGTCAGAATTGGCTAGAGGAATTACTTCAGATAAATTTTACTCACATGTATTTCTTGACTGATTGCGTTTTGGGGATTCTACGTATCAGATTTATACTGTTGAAGAGCAGCTAGACAGATTTTGGGTGGCCTCACTGTGACCCTAGTGGCTGATTAGGTCCTTCCTAGGATATGCAGGGGAAAATATTTTTATACATTTCTAAGAATTTGATAACAATGCAACTTCTGCAGTATCATAAGTGAGTCCATTTAAGAGGAAGAACTCATAGTGTGTTCTCCTGAGACTCAGATTAGGGAATCCCAGAGCTGCAAACGTGCCACCTGTGGGTGTGTGGCACAAGGAGCATCTTCCCTGTCTCACTGGAAAGGTGATCACCTGGGCCACGCAGCAGGAATTTCCTCAGGCAGTGACTGCTGGGCAGCTGCTGTTCACTGTCAGGGATGAATGAACCGTCACCCCATCAGGAATTATTTAGTGATGGATGAAGCTGTTTCTGCTGAATCCTCAGCTTGTCTTGCCTGTTCTGCCAGGATCTGCATTTCTGGCTCAGGGCTGGGGAGTGCAGTAGGAGCAGGAGGAAGGCAGCAGTTGGAACTGAAAGTTTGTTTGTGGGAGCTGGGGAAGGAGGTGAAGAACTGGGGTTTGTGTTTTGGGGTGGGACACGGGGCCAGTGAGCTCTGGATCCCACCTCCAGTAGCAGTGCAGCAGCAAACCGTGTGAGTCAGCCCCGTGTGGTTGGTGACATGCAGGCCCACGAGTGTGCGCGTGTACATTGACTGCATTCCAAGGAGTTCTCTGTTTCTACAGGAGCCAATTCCAAGATGAAAAGGTACCAACTCTGAGAGAAGCTGTTGTGGAGTCCATGCATCACAATCTTACAATCTACTTCGATGTCAAAGGCCATGCAAATCAGGTACTGCTCACTGCAGCATGACACCTCCCCTCAGCCCTTCTTTGGGTTTCTGACCTGCTGTTGTGTTGGTCTCAAACTGGTCCCTGTGGCACAGTTCCCCCTTTAACATGAGCAAGCCCAGATCTGCTGCTTGTGTCACCCAGGGCTGTCCTGGGAACTTAAAATTGGCACAAGGCTTGTGCAAGTGTGCACTCCGCTCACAGCACTGCTGTGAAACAGAGCAAAGGGAATTCCTGCTGTGCAGAGGGGGGTCAGAGCCTCATCTTCAGCCTCCAACAAGGGATCTGTAGTGATCTATAGTTTGCATTACTGAAGGCAGATGCAAATGATCCATCACTAACATTTTATATAAATTAGAGTAATTTTTTCCTTTAGCCTAGCAAAATGTAGGAATAAATAACTTTGCTCTTCAACTAAAGCCTGAGTAGTACTAAAAATTATATCCACAGTGTATTTAAGGGTATTTCAAATACTGAGAATCCTACTCATTGCTGTAAATAGAGTAATGAACAGAAATTCTTTTGCTAAAAACCAAAATGTCATTTCTGTGTTAGTGCTGTAAACAAGATGCTCTTTTTCTTCTTTGTTTCTATTTCAGTCTTGCAGCACAACAGGGAAGTGTTTTTAAGATGGTTCTAAAATAACTTTGCAGTGTAAATTAAATATGAGTGTATGTATAACATCTCTGTGTGTCTGTAATTGCAGGCAGTTGATGCCCTGAAACAGCTCTACCAGGAATTTCCACAGCTGTATGACAGCAGCATAGTGTGTTCTTTCATGCCAGATGTCGTTTATAAGGTGATGTTTCCTAAAAGTTTATTTTTTATTTTTTTAGTCTTGTCTGGGTATTTCAGTATGGTATTAAACTCCCAGTTCCAGGTTACTTTTGGGCTTTGAATTCCTAAGGCTTTTATAAAACAAATGAAGGATAATGCATAATCTTATTAGATCACTGTACTCATTAGATGCAAATAGGAATCTACAACAATTCCCTCCCTTCTGAAAGCAGTGCAGACAAATGTGCATTGCTCTTCTAGTTGGTGTCTGGCCAGGTATCTGTGTGCAAGGGACCTGCTAAATAAACCTCTTATGTTCTAGATTACTCCTAAAACTCTATCCTCATTCTTATTGCCAAGTCTACTTACTTTTTTTTTCCATTATATACGTTGCATGACTGCTATGCAGTTTCTTTAACATAAGAGCTGGTGCTTATTCAGTATGATTTCAAGAAAAAAACCCTATAAAATATCATAAACATCTTTTTGAAAGAGTTACAAAAGGATCTGGAGGGGAAGGGCAGAAGGATTCTGGTAGAGTTGTAAATGCAAGCTAGGACTTTGTATCTAATCTCTCAAAAATAGTTTTTAATGCAGCTGGGCTTTTGGATGAATTACAGTCTTTTCTCCTTGGTCCTGCAGATGAGACAAGCTGACAGAAATGTTGTGACAGCACTGACACACAGGCCCTGGCATCTAAGTCACCTGGGAGATGGGACACCCCGATTCAATTCCTTCTGGAAGCATTTCTTGTACATGGTGATGGATGTCATTCTGGACTGGAGCCTACACAGTTTCTTGTGGCGATTGTGTGGGGTTTCAGCTTTCCTCATACAGAAAAATTTTGTTTCTCAGTAAGTGTTGACGTTTGCTCATATATCAGGAGATACTCTCTTCTGTTAATATATGAAGTGCAGTTAACACAGTATGTGCTTATGAAAATGCGCCATTTAGTGTTAGATAAGGTGTCTTAATAATTTCTTTACTCCGTGCTATTTTATGATTTTAAATCTCTATCTTTTTTATCTGAATTTTTACCTTCTGTTAGAGCCTACATTTAATCGCAAAGAAAAAAAGTATTTGTTGCATTTGTCTGTTTACAATTAGAAAACACAAAAAGATAATGTTGCAGAACATGACACACTATTGTTCCTTGATGCAATACCACAACTCAGCTGTAGCCTCAGCACTGTCTGCCTTAACTCTGTGTAGTGTCAGGCTCTTCTCAGGGTGTCTGTGTTCCTTGCAGGGACTATGTGAGGCACTGGTCTTCCAGAGGAATTGGAGTGGTTGCCTGGACAGTGAACACGTTTGCAGAGAAAAACTACTACGAAAGTGTCCTTGACTGCAACTACATCACCGACAGCTTGGTGGAGGACTGTGACCCTCACTACTGACCCAGGCCGAGCACACTGCCCTCCTGGGACAGGGCTGCAGCCATCAGGGCATCCAGCAGTGCTGATGGACTGCTGAGGAGAGCTCTGGGAAAGGCAGAGCAGCAGCTGGCTTCTGCCTGTGGTCACATCTCAGATGCAGGAACCCGCTGGTGCACTGGCCAAAGCTGTGCTGCAGCCACACACAGTCTGAGGAAATCATTGTAACGTGAAAGAATCAGATTTGACAGCCCCCTTGGGCTATACCTTGTCTGGGCAGGTGGCTTTATAATTCTCTGGCTGTTCCTTGACTTTGTTTAAATTTTGGTTCTAAATTTACATCAGCAATTTTGGTGTCAAAATTTCAATTCATAACTTGATGTTAGTAATTTTAACAGCATGTTCTACAAAGTGTATACTAATTTGAAGTTGATTTATAGCACCTTAAAATAATTTACATTACTGTTCTTAAAACAAAAACTGGAAATAATGGTACAATGGTGCCAAAATAGAAGATGAGCATATTTCCCTGCCCTGTGTGGAAAGGTGGCTGTGCTGAATCCTGATGAGGAAGAAAAAGCCAACTTTCCATGTGTGATGTGATGTGAAAGTTATGGGAATTAACAAATAAAACTTGAGTAGCTTCTTATCTTCCAGACCTTTTAAGAGAACCAAGGGAGGATAGGAAATTGTTTCTTCTAATGAAGAAATGACACAGCACATGAATGTATTTATTTTTAAGATAAAGCTATACACTGAGTGCTGGTAAGCAGTAGAACAAATGGAGCCGAAATGTCTTTTTAGTTTGCCTTTGTTTGCATGATTGAAGGGCACTCAGAGGGATATGGAAACTGTAATCCAGATTTAACTTGAACTCCAAAGAGTCTGCAGTTAAAATAAACAAGTGTTTGACAATTCATGGGGAATGTTCTTTATCAGCTGTTTTTATATCAATGCCCACAGAAGGGCATTGATATAAAATGTCAAAATTAGTGCAGATTGTCCTAGTTAGGGTGAATCCAAACTTCTGGAATACCACGGATTCATGCTATGACCTGCTGGGGGGATGGATTTTTTGTTTGTATCCTGAGCTCCATCCAGGCACAAAGAATCATAAAGGAAGTGCTTTTCCCTCTTCCATTTATTCACTCACACCCCTGTACTGCAGACGCAGCAATCTCAGCCTCCTGGTGCACATCCTATAGAATGTGTAGGTTTGTGTCCAGATCCTGTCCTGCCCCTTCCTGGGTACTGTGGCTTCTGCTGTTACTGCTGAGCCCCTCAGGGGCTCCTCACGTGGCCACTGAAGGGCAAATGACTCTTCATGGCCAATGGCCCTTACTCAAAGGTCCAGCTGTTGCTGCTTGAGTTTCTGGCACTGCTGAGTCACCATCCTCAGTGCAAACAGCAGGTCAATGTCCCATCCCTACAGCCAGGCTCCACAGCTGGGTGTGCAGGGAAACAAAATTGAACCTCTGCTCTTGCACTGTGTGTAAAGTCTGTCCTTTTCTCTGTGCCTGTGGTGGCTGGGTTTGGGTTGTCTTTAGCCCAAATTATGAGCAAGATGAAAGGATCCTCTTTCCAGAGCAGCAAGGGAGGAAAAAAGCAGGCGCTAGTAGAAAATGAGCTAAACAAAAATTATCAAAGTGGCAAAGTTGTAGCCTTGAATAAAAAAAAGCTGCATCAAATCTCACAGTCATGTATGATAAAAAGATAAATCTTAGTTGTGTTACTTCCAGACAATCCTTTATAGGAAAAGATGTGTAAACTTTCAGTTTACAAGCAATAGTTTTACACAGATGAGAATTGGATAAGTAGTCACTCTTAGTTCTGATGGCTTAATCAAAGCTGCTTTTAAGTGACTGTAATCAACTGTAAAAATGGCTCAGAAAAATGAACCCAGTTCACACAAGTTATTTCACAGCCATTACAATGTCTCAGTCATTAAAAACAACTGCACTTTAATATACTTCTGTTTATTAGACCAATACTTCATGTTTGGTTTAGATCAAATAAAAGCTGTTTAAACAATATAACTGTTAGAAAAATATTTTTAAAACAAAACTTTTATTTACAGTTAGGCACAAGTTTCCTTGTATTTAGTCAACAACACGGTCAGCTGTGGAGGGAGCCTTTCTGCATCGAGGTGATGCCGGTCCTGTGGGAGGGCTGTCACCAAATACCACTGCTGCGAAACAACCCCAACAGGTGCATATTCCCTAGCACAGTAAAGAACCGAAGTCCCGACGCATTCTGCAACCTGTTCTTTATTTTTTTTCTTCCATTTAGACGTAAAAAAGATGTTTGAGAGATCCTTTTAGTCATTGGTGCGAGAGAGGATTGCTTCCTGCAGCCAACGCCTTCACTGGGAGCTGGCCGTGCCTGCTCAGCGCTGAAATCCTCCTGCCTCATCGCCGTCCTGCCCCAGCGCCGCTTCCCTGGCGCGCCGGGCGAGCTCCACGGCCCGGGACGCGCCGGGGCTGCGGCTGGGCGGGCCGGGCTCCCAGCCTGCGGCACAAGGCAAACTGCGTCAACTGCGCTGCTGGGGGACAATCGCCCTCGCCAGAACACTCTGGTGCTCTTTGGGCATCTCGTCTGCCAGGCTTTTGGGATGAAGTTACGTGGAAGTGCAGACTACCACACAAGATCCCATAGCCGTATTTTACTCTGAGCATGATGATGTCCTAGGGACTCTACAGCATTAGTAAGCTCTTCTGAGATTCACAGCAAGATGTGAAGTCTGTTTCTCAAGTGATTTAAAGTTCTTGCCTGTTGTGTATTCCCATAAGACAAAATGGCTCATTTACCCTGGAATTTTGCTCTCTAGTACACAGAAGCTGTGTACTAGAAGGTGGTCATTCTTTAGAAGTCACCACCAACATCAGAACAAGCTACCAAAAAGCACAACTTGTAGAAAACATTCACCCCACAAGCCCAGTCATTTTGTCTTCTCTTTACACAAGATGCTGCAATGCTGTGTCCCTGACATGTAGCTGTCACACACTGTGTCTGTACATCAAACATTTTTACTGAGCTGAATTTTTAGGAGCTTTCTGTGTTCCATCTTAGTTGCTTACCTGGTGGAAAGTCACTGCTGCTCGAGATCTCAACAGAAAAGGGATGCTGAAAACAAAATTCAAAAACAGATTTAGGTCATTATTTCCCTCCCGTGTGTGTTTTCTTATATTTGAAAAGATACCAGTTATCTGTAACAAAACCATACTCTCCGTATCTTGAGCAGGTTTGTGATTATGAGTGTTCAGCAGCTATTCTGATCACATTTTTATATCTGTTCAAGTTAATCTTTAAAGTTATTTCCATGCATACAAGACTTTGCTACACATACACCCATCACCTGTGTCATGCCCCAGATTCCATACAGGGGAATCTACATTTCCCTCTTTTGACCATCTCACCTCATTGTCGGATGTGTTTTGGTTTCTGTCAAATACCCTTTCTGGGTAGTCTGGCACCTCCTGGGCAGGTTGCCTGGATGGGTGGTATGAAGAGGAGCTTCTCTGAAAAACAGTATTTGGCATCAGCAGTCTGTGTTCTGGCTTCCAGCTGTGACTGCACAGTCAGCACTGCTCATCTCCCTTGTCTCAGGGAGATGGCCTTTCTGCTAAATCCACAATGAGATCATTCTGGCATCTCCTTCTGAAATCTGACCTTAACACTACAAGAACATCCAAATCTCCTTCTCAGGAGTCCCACTCGTGACCTCAGCACAGGCACATGTTGTTTGAAAATGCCCAGCACATAGAAAATGCCCCTTCATATTCGGCTTACCTCTTCACAGCCAATATTTATTTGTATTATCACACACATATTTATAGTTAACAACAGATCAATATCAATTATTATCCATATTTGGTTTTTTATTTATGTAATCATTTTAATGATAGCCAGTCACACAGGGGGATTTAGTTTTTTGGGAGGAAGGAGGGGAACCTACCAAACACTTTTTCTCTACCAGTATGTAGGTCAGGGAGTTTTTACTCAACCCAGATAAAAACACCAGGCAACACCTATATGTCCACAGTTTAACACTAGTTTGATGGCTCAGCAGGCAGGACTGCCTTGAAAAATGAATTCAAGTTTAAGACAATAGATGTCTATTAATGTTGTGAGGGATTTAAATGGGGTTAGGTCAAAGCACTCGGTTTTACTTCAGCTGAAAATAACCACAAATCACAACCCCCTAAGGAAATCCATAGCCAGGGGAGGAAGGCAGCCTCCTTAGCCTAGGCAAGGTTCAAGTGTGACCAACCCTTTGGTGACCATCACTGCATATGAACATTAGGAATGTTTTCTTGACATTTCATAACCATAAACTATGTCTGGAGAGGGTAAGGACTTTTCTATATCCTTATCAGATTGAATTGCAGCCTGGAACAAATAGTTAGGGAACTTTCACAGCATCCTTTTGCTGTCTGGAGTTAAGTAGTAAACATTTAGATGAAGTTTTAAGTACAGCCTTTTCCCAAAGCAGCAGCCTGTTTGCACAGCTGGAGGAGCCCCATGGAACTGAATTAAACAAGTAATTAAACAGCAGAAGCTGAGCAGTCAGACTGACCTGCTGGCCTCTTCCTCCCAGTGCAGATGAGCTTCGTTTTTTCCTTTGCTCTGCCTGTAGCATTTTGAGTAGAAACATCTTATCTTTTCCTGCCTGTAGTCAAGACACATTTGATCATTAGCTGGAATGCACTAATTATCCTTGAGAGGCTCAAGGCCTGTAAGTAACCAGTGGCCAAAATAATTCCTTCTATTCTAAAATAATCTGTCTACAGAGGGAGCTGCAGCAGCACATCTTGAAGATAAAATTCTTTTGCTACAACTCTATTTGTGAGTTAAATTTCCCTGCAACTCCCATGGGGAAGAGCTCCCACCCTCCTCTGCACAGTTATTAGAAAAACAGCTTACAGCCCCACAAAGCTGGATGAAACAATCAACACAGAAGCCAAATTATACAAAAGATACAACTGAAAGCCAGACTTACATTATTAAGTTGCTTTTGTAAGAGTTTGGTCATGGTCTTTCTTCCTCTTATTATTTCACAGTAAATATAAGTAACAATTCTAAACAAAACAAAAAAAAGGTCCAACATGTGAGCACTTTACTCTAGTCAGTGTCTAGATAGAAATGTATCTTGTTCATTTTAACCCATTAAAAGACATATATACACACACATCTCTGTACACACACACACACACACACACACACACACAAAATAGACATATACAATTACACAAGGAATGGCAAACACATGGATTTGCTTAAAACATAGCAAATGCATGAAATTGTTTAAAATATTCTTTTGGAAAAGAACCAAAAATGTATGAACTTGTAGTCAAGATGAGAGGTACATTTAAGTGAGTTAACAATGCAAGATGCATTTCAGATAACAAAATAACATAGAATGACTCTGTCATTGCCATTTTTTTCCACTTAAGGCTTTTTCTGGTTCTTTTCATTAGCAGATACTTACAGTACAAAAGTAGAGAGGATGAAGAAGAAAAGTTCACTTGAAATTAAGTTATGGTAGATCCACACTACCCATTTAGAGGCAGTGAAACTTTCCAGTATTTGTATCCACTCAGAGACTGCAGCATACATAGAAGACAAACCTCTGAAAGGGCCACATTCTTCTGAAGGTTTTAACCTGAGAGTGTGAAAAACCAGCTACTTAAAGCTTTGTGTGTTAACCAGGGAATTAGTTAATATTGTGATTGTGTACATCAAAATGCTCCTCAGTTTTCTACAGCCCTCCAGTGTCTTTGGACTCCCAGGGTAGTTCCATGATGTGTATTTCTTTTTTAACTTGTGTCCCATTAAATGCCCACCCCAGCCTATGCAGTGAGACATGAGTCCTTGCTGCACTGGATCAGTACCAAACCTGTAAGCACAATCTTGACATAAATATAACATGTCACTCACTGTAGCACATGCTACAGGAAATTGAAAAACTGGATTTTTTTAACATTTCACCATTCCTTCAGGGACATGAATCACTGCAGATCTTCAGTAACAACAGAATGTGGTAAAATAAGACAGCCCATTATAAGAATTAACATTTTCACGTAGACTGAAAAAGGAAAGTGTTTGCTTTGAAACTGAACCACTCCAGACAGTCTGAAATTCCCACTTGCCATCTGGAAATGATAGCTCTGATAGCTTTCATCCCATCTGGTTTCATGAGTAGTCACCTGTCTCACTAAATACTGAAATCATGTTGCTGACTATTGTCAAGAGAAAAGCATATCCATGCTGCCCTCCTTCCTGTGGACAGAGTAACAACACAAAACCAAAGCAGCTTCAAAATGCTGGTAACAACCCAGATGCATTATTGCAGTGTCAGCACTGCCTGCAGAAAGAGCCTCTGAAGTTCCTGAAGAGTTCAGAAGCTGACCTCAGCTGAGTTTTCCAGGGTGTTTCTCTGCTGCAGACCCAGAATCACCTGTACTGTAAGTAAGCTAGGAACTACAACTTGGTCACAGAAACATTTTTAAGAGGAGGAAAAGTAAAATTTTATGCATTTAAACGGGAATCCAAAACTTCAATGCAACTTTGTTTCTCCTCCCACTTTCTCATGGGACAAGTTACTCAGTGAGCCACATTGTCACAAGCTCACAGAGCAATTCTTGTTTTCAGAATACAGAACAACTCATGAACACCTGAAACCTTCCAGCAGCAGTTAATATAACTTCTTTTATAGAGAAATGCAGACTCCTCTGCCTGGTATCAGGTCACACAGCATAATCTAGTAGGCCTGAATGCCAGGGATCTTCCATACCTCCAGACAGTGACTCCAATGACAGACAGAACTCCAAGGAAGGAAGGACAAAACAGCAGGAAAATGAAGGATGTCATCATCTGAGCAGTTCTCCAGACTTTGCGAGGGGGCTGGCAATTCCTCATCAGACTGACCTTTAAAGAGATGAAGGTACTTTGGAGTGCTGTCACCTGCCACTTCAACTTGGTTTAAGTCAATCCCACTGAAATTGCTGAAGTAGCATCTATCGAAAGTTTCCAAAAACAACTTTTATGTGAATTTGATGGATATAGTGTAGTTTTAGAAAACTTGAATATAGTCTTAAAAGAGTAAGAGGCAAAATGAGGTTCTGATAGATTCTTCAGAAGTCTGCTGGGTAGAGTTTGCTTTTGTGGCATATGCAAACTCATGGTTCAGGGAAATTTAAATCCATCTTTCTACCTACAGCTTTGTTCTTCTACATTCAACACTACAAACTGTTTCATGACCCAACAAACAACTTATCATCTGGGCATACTACTGAGACAAAGAATTCTGAAAAGAAGACATTTCCACCGTGATCTTTAGCTGAATCACCCTGCTTCTATCTAGGTAACTTCACAGGGTGGAGTTGCTGGGGAGTCACTGGGAGGGCAAAGTCACAGCCACAGGCTGAGTATCTGTATTGACATATGCATTTGTCCACTGTTAGTTCTCCAGCCTTTAATTTTACTGCTTTATTATTTATGATGAATACATACAAAGTTTGTTACCTTTTTCACAAAAAATACTATAAAAAATGCTATCATCTGGATACCAGGCAACAGAGGTGAGAACAGGATACCAATCCTACAAGGAAGGATTTATAGGAGAAAAAAGTTACATCTTCACTATTCACCATTCAGTTCTCAGTGTACCAAAAGCAGAAAAATACCACAACAACTTCATATACAGATAGGGTAGGATTGTTTTGAAATGTATTTTGTTACCCTTGATCCTCTAGCAGTAAGCCCACCTTGGGAAATAAGCCATTTCAAACACACATATCTATGTACAGATCTGCAGAACCCTCTTAGAACTGGAGTAACATACTTATTCTTGGAAATAAGGCATCTTTTCCAGCATTTAATACTAAGACTATCTCAACAAGAACATTATCCCAGAGAGGAAGTAAACAAAACTGCAGGATATTCCTGCAGCAACCTATCAGGTTTCTCCCAGACCAGGGTAAACTGGTCACTGGGTAAACTACTGACTCAAGTTATGGTTACTGCCCACATAATTACTTTGGTAAGTCACAATCTTTACCAAAGGCACTGAACAGCTCATCTCCCAGTTATTTATCCTGTTCTTTCTGGGAAACACCCACAAACATCAGAATAAGAATTTTTCCATGACAGTTCCTCGTGCAAGTGAAGTTTTGGCAGTAAATTTAACACTTACCAGGTCAAAGTCTGTGCATAGATCAAATCTAAAACGTTTCGTCCAATATCAAATTCTGGCAGCCCCAGGCTCACCCAGACTGTAGTTCCAATAATTCTAGGGGGAAAATCAAAAACTATAGCACAACAGCATTTTCTAAATGACAAAGCCCTCTGTAGAAATCCCTGAAAATGACCTTCTGAACACAAGCAGCAGTGACAAATTATTTAGAGGCTGCATTAGCGTCATGCAAAGCAGCCACAGCTCGTTCATTAGACAGCACAGCAAAAATGAAACTATTTGGAAAAAAAAAATTCCTGAAAAGCAAAGCAGGGTTGAAATACGACCTAGTATGTATTTCACACAACTGAAATAGAAAACCACAAGGATTTCTTATGGTATCTTACATATCTCTACTATAGTAGCTACTTGTTACTTGAACCACAAGTATTCTTGTGCTTAAGCAGCTGAAATGTTAAGGGACCTCAGAACAAAACTGTAACAGCTTTTTCAGGTCCTGAGAATTTTCAGCATTAATAAAAAAAGAATGAAACTGATAGTCTTAATGATACCCTCAAATACATCCTACTTCAAATTAACTGAGGTTGCAAGGAGCTGAAACAGACAGGTAAGCAAGTACTGAGAGGATTCCTACTGAGGACCAACAATCCCTTTTAGTCACCTCATTTTTCCTGAGCTAGGGAGACTCAGTTTTTTTGCTTGTTGCAGTGAGAGCAATAAAGATTTTGGTAACTATCACATCTTGATACCACCTTAGCAATGCATCATCAACAGAGCTGGGCTTTCAGGAGGTTACCCTGAGCACAAAATATTAAATACAAGCAATTGTACTTTTAACCTTTCACATGTCTACGTCAGGTACTTTTGCCCAGCTTATGACAGGCTATTAATCACAGCTGACATTGCAGTTTCAGTTCTGTGACTTTGCTGGGAGGTGGTTTCCTACTGAACACAACAAGAACAGGAGGATTAAAGTACACTGGCAAGAGCTGTGGAGGAAAAAAGTCTTCAAGAGCTTCTCAACATTGTTTTATATTAATTTAACAAAAAGTTAACAAAGCCCTACCTTGTAAACCAGTCTTATTCAAATCATGGGCAGAGAGCAAACAGTGGATCTCCTACACAAAAATATGGCCAGGGATCTAAATGCTCTGTAGACCTGGCAAGCACTTAAATACTGCCTAAGCCGTAAGAATGTTTGGCACTAAGAAGGTTCACACAACAGATGTCAGTAGTAAATTACTTTTTCCTTACCTACAGATCTGTATTGACACCCAGTCCACAATACATTCTCATTTATCATGCCGGAGATCTCTACATTTGAGACACTCATTATATGCTTAATAAGACTGATAAAATCCGATTTTAAACTTGTGGACACTATAGTGACATAACTAAGAGGTAAAAAATCACAGTGGGTCCACCAAAGAAAGGCAGCAGCGTGCCCATGCTTATGCAGAGAAGATGGGTTCGTGTTTGAGACAACTGGTTGTCACCTCACTCTAAGAAAATCCATGAGAGCAGAATGTGGCTTCCTCCCTGCATGTGTTTCCAGCTCCCAAGGGAAAAAGGATACACTGACCTCCTTCTAAGGAGGAACAGCAATATACACAAGGCAGGTACACAGACTCTGCCTGGTAGGGAAAATCAAGGAAACTTCAGTGGTGCCACAGCCATGCTTCTGCTGGACTTTTCTCACATGGAGAAAACAGATCATATTTTTGGTTAATGAATGAAAAGAAAATTAGAAAAGTAGTACTCACCTTCGTAAAAACTCTCCAAAGAAAGAGCCAAGCAAACAAAATATGAAGTCAACTAGAACAAGACGATAGATATCTTGGCCAACCAAAGTTTCCCAGCACTTTAAGAAACAGAAGGAAAGAAAAATCCAAAATCACACTAGAAGTTAAAAATCATGCTATTTAAACATTGTTCCCAAATGCTTAGGTATCTGAAACTTGATCAAAGATCTGAAATCTTGATCAAATACATTCTAGCAGCCTGGCAAATCATAGTTGACTTCTCAGTGAACAATGCTGCCATCCAGCTGAGACTTGAGCTGGGCCATTTATTTTATTCTACAGTTGATTTCTCTCAAGTTGCTAATAAAAATTGTTAGAGTAGGAAACTCAGCTTCCTAAGACATCACACATGCTTCTCTTTGCTGAAGCAAGTCTCTTATCCAAGTGGATCCTAACCTGGCACTGCAAGTCAGAGATTTGGGGTTTTGAAACTTTACCTGTGACTCTGAGGCAGCCACGATGTTAAGCCAGTAGTAGCACAGTATTCCAACAATTGACATTTTCAGGATGATATTTCTAAAAAGAAGAAGTAACAGTAACTGCACCAACAGCTGGCCCATCCCTGGAGGGAGTGATGGCAACATCGTCACTGGTTACACTTTTTTACCTCCTCTCAGCACTGCAGAGTGCCAGGACTAACAGGAGCTCTCCTGGGAGGCCAGGTGAGGCATTGTTCTATTGTCCTGGCAGAAGGGGAGCTGGGCATGACAACCTTGGCACAGCATCTGCTTAACAGGCTGCTGGCTGGGTGTGGGGGCTCCTCAAGGGAGAGAAGGCTGAGGGACACCTGGGGCAAGGCAGTGTAAATTCCAGGCATCAGTTATTAAGTGAAATGACCTCAGTCCTCTCTCTACTTTCTTTCCTTTCCTGGGGAGGGGCCAACAGCCATGGGGCCATCAAGGAATGCTACAAGCCCAGTGTCACAGTGCACCCAGCTGGGGTGAAATCCATTCCTCATCCTCATGCAGAGATACAACATCCCAGAAGCTCATGAAAGACAAAAGGTCATGATGACAAGAGCGTACAGAAGCCTTTGGAGCAGATGAATTCTCCTCCATAGCTGCCTATTCCCCCCACACCACCCAGACAAAGCTTTGTATCAAAAAGAACTCAGACAACTTCAGGCCAAAAGCACTAAGAGGTGGCAGCAAGAAATACCTGATAATAGTGACATATATGTGCTGTCCAGGAGTCTGAAACCTCTCCAGGTGCCCAAGCCAGGAGAAGAAGAATGGGATCAAAGTGTTGAGGAGAGAGACAACCACAGGTAGCACCAACATGGCACTTTGGCTCTCTAGATCATTTCTATGCCCTTTCATAAACAGCTAAGAGAGGAAAAAAACATAATGAAACAACCCAAACTTAAAGCCTTAACCAAATTGCTGCCTCGAGGTGTGTCCACAGGGAAGCCCCCTGGCTCACCTCCCTGTATGTTCTCAGGTTACAGACTCATGTTTTAGGGCAGCACAATGACCCTCTCCCCTTCCCCTAAATTATGTGGGACTAAGGGTGGGAGCCCCAGCTCAAATGCAGCTCCTGGGGAAGAAGGGGCAGGTCTTGCTGGGGCTGCTCCTTGCTGTTTCTCCCCAGGTCCCCAGATGCACTGTCCCTAAGCTGACCTTGGGCCCAGGCAAGCAGCTGCTGGAGAGAGGAGGGAGATTTGCTCAGACCCCTCAGGTCTCACTCTCTTGCCATAGTCCCCAGTGGGGCAGGCCTTGCAAAGCCTTCTTTAGGTCCAGCCAAATTTGTGTGTGCTCTGGCAGCAACAAGAGCTCTGTTTCCCTGTGCTCCTCATGGTAAACAGACCAGTGCCCGTGCTCAGTGTGAAACACTCGCATGGAAAAAAAGCAAATTCTGGCCTTACCTCGAGGTTATTAATGGAGAGGAAGTAAACACCAGTACAAGCAGCTACTGCTATTCCCAGGGAAGCAGCCCAAGCAAAAAGATGAATAGCAATACGAAGAACAATCTCCATTGCAGAAAAATCTAGAACTTCTTTGTTTACTTCAGTGAGACCTTCCTGCAAAGAAACAATTCCTAATGAAGTTGTTCTTAGTTAACAGCATAAGGCAAAACTTGTTTCAAGGCATTACCAGAAAAACTGAATGAAAGATTATTACTCTAAAAGATGGGCAGAATAATGTCCTAGGAACATTTACTGGGCAACTTTGTGTTCCTATCCTAGAAGTCAAGTTTCACAGATAATATTTCCAGCCTGTATTTTGTTTATAAAATATTTAAATAGCAGGAAGGAGAACAACTTGAATAAATACTCTGTATGGCAAATATTTAATAGTCACAGAGACTCATTCAATAGAACAGAAGCATACAAATATTTATATGTAGCTTAATGAGAAAAAGAAAACAAGTAGCTAAGCCAATGCCAGGAGCTCAGACCAAGTGAAACTCAGGAAGTCAGGAAGATTTAAATCTCTTAGGCACAGGACTAGCACATTTGTGTCACTCTGCCAGAGACTTGTATGTGCACACACAAATTTGTATGCACAGCTAAGTCTCTAACAGAATGACCCAAGCACATTAGTTTTGTACCTCCTGGGGTTTGTACCTTTATTTGTGTGTGGAGATTCTTTTGTTTCAGCTTCACAGCTTTTTCATTAGTTATATTGAAGTCCCAAGTGCAGAGCAGCCTGCTGGCATTCACAGAGAACGTCTGAGGGTTAACAAAGTTCCTGGAGAAGAATTTTGCCATGCTGCAATGAAAATTAAATTGGTCAGATGCGTAACAGGGAAATTCATCAAGTCTGTACAGCAGGACAAGGAGGGAGATTTGTCACCTCTTCCATCCCATCACAAGTTTATTGGACTTATGTCAGAGCATGTCACAAACAACAATGTGGAAAATAAACTTTAATGTAAGAAACTCTAGTATTTCCATCTCAAGATTGTTGCTGACAATCTTTACCTCTGGAAGGCCACACCAATAAGAAACAATGTTAGGAGCAACAGCTTACAAAAGGGGATCATAATATTCCCAGTTTGAAGTGGGATTCTCTGTATGTCCTTCACTATTTTGCAGTTATTTTTAATTTCTGTAATAAAGGTTTGATTCCTGGAGACTGTCTTTTTAGCAGAAATTTCTACTTAAACTCTACAGCTGTAAATAAGGACTTACAGAAACATACTCAAGTAATTATTACTTTAACTGTTGACAGGATGGGGTTTTTTTGTTGCATGGTTATTTTCCACTTAATATAAGAGAAATAGGAATTCACAGTCAGTTTACCTGAACAACAAGATAAGAAAACAGATGACAAAATATATTCCAACAGTGAAAATATAGGCCAGCTGCATGTTGTAAGATGGACCATTCTCCACTTTACTGATTGTGGCATTGGTGTAAAAGCCATAGTAGAGCACTGTTTGTTGAAAATAACCCTGAAAAGACAAGGACATCATTCAGAATATTTGCTATCACCTCTATGGTGGAAAGCATCATCATCTGAAGACCAGTTACTGGAGGTGGAAGCTATCCTATTACTTATAATGAAATCACAGGTGTGATTAAATTTCGATACTTACAGCTCCAGTGAACAGCTCCAGGCCAGTGAATGAAAGGTTATTTGGTTCGGCTGCAAGAAACTGAGGAATTGTGATGAAACTGAAGTTTATGAGGAATGAGAAGAGGTTAAAATTTAGCAGCCACTTCAAGAAAACAAAGTAAGAAAGCACACTTGTTCCAAACTCAGCACCAATGATCTTCAGGGTCTTGTGCCATATCCGAAGTTGGTGAAAATGTTCTGAAAGGGTATTTCCAAATCGCCGAAATGACTGAAGGGAAAAGGAAGAGAGAGATGAATCTCAGCAAGCAAACAGGACTCAGCGTGACATAGTAAAGCTTCACATTATAATGTTACAGTTTCATTTCCATGTTAATGGAAATGGGTTTGCCCCACTCCATGCACCATAAGATGGTGAACTGGTGTTCCTAAGTGCTCCTGCAGTGCAAGTCATTGTTAATGAACACTGCAGCAATTAACTGGATCTTTGGTAAGTAACATGCAGCAAGACACCAGATTCCTCTGGAGACAGTGGTAACATTGCAGCTAGGGTGGTTTGCTCAGTTGTGACTGACAGATGTTTCTGGCACTTACCACTGCTGCTCCCTGCAGACACTGTGTACAGCAGGAAGGTTGACCACCACGGTGCCTTGATTTTTTTGTTATTTCTTTAAGAACTTTGTTTCTGTGGAAGAGCAGGGCAAGGGTGACAAGCATTATAGTATGAGTTGTAATTGAATCAAGAAGACAAAGAACATGCTGCAAATACAATTTCACCCCTTTGCACATGAACAGTATTAGTACAACATGGAGATGTTCTTACTGGTTCATTTTATATTAGCTGATACCTTGGCTCCTGTCCCTGCTATGACAGCATGTTCTAACCCCTCCACTAACTCACAATGGCAGCAGAATTTAAATGCATTTTGTGAGGAGACAAAAGGATGGTTGAGATCATGTGGTCTCTTTTCCATTTTCAATGACCAACATCCAAGTTTCCTTTAAAAATAAATCTCAGGTCATCATTTATAACTAAAACTCAGGACCTGGATATTCTGTTTTATATTACCATGAGAGATTCTTCTTATCTCCATTGTTAAATTATTTTCCCTTGCAAGACATTAACTTTTTACAAGTGCATTAAAAAGTACTTTGTCATAAAGTGGCAAACCAAAGCTCAGCAAATGGCAACCTCCCATAATTGATAGCTACATGTGGCTAGAAGTAAGTGGTTTTAAAACTAAACAGATAAACTTTTATTTTCACCTGATCTCTCTCTTTTTTCCCATGGTCTCTGGCATCTTCTGGATGGCTTTAATCCTTTCATTGGTGGACATACTTGCAAGACTTCCAACTAAATCTCCCTCTGCATCGAACCCATGCAAAAAACAAAATTTGGGGATAAGAATACAGTAATTTTTATACACAACCTGCAGTGATATAACAACATCTACCATTTACCCTGCTACCAAGGTGTGCAAGCTGAGACTTCAGAATATTGCTCAGAATATCTTCAGTTCCCTCTGCTCTCTAAATCAGATGTAAGTAATCCAATACTGTTCATAGAAAGAGTTGCAATATAAAGGAAAATAAAATACTGACAAACCTCCAAGATTCTGGTCCATTGCTTGATCACTGTTTGATAGTTACACTTCTATGATGCTACATATTGACTTGAAAACTAAACTTTTGCATTATTTCTTGTGTAATTTTAATTAATGTTAGTGCCCACAATTAGCACTACCTATGCCACAGACACACCTCTATGACCTGAAAATCAGGCTGCTTCTGCATTGTTGGAATTTGATGCTAATTCCAGACACAGTGGCTGAAAGCAATCTATTACCTGGTCAAACAAATTCTAATAAAGAGCTTAGCATTTCTTTCTACAATTTAACACCTTCATACTGCACTGCATTTCATTCATCATGAGATTTGAGTGTGTTAGGAGAGCATAAAAGATTAATCATTACCATAACAAAACCTAAGTTGTCCCCATAACCACACGTAATTCTGGTGAGAAACTAAGAGCAGCATCAACCACACCATCCTTGTACAAGACACTGCCAAATATTGACCCCCTTATCTAAAGCCCTACCTTCACTGCACACTGGATGTGTTTCAAACGTGCTGGAAGAAGTAATGAAGGTCTCATCAGGTGGTCTTCGGTTGCGTCTCCGAATGAAGCTGTCTAAATAACACACATTCTTTAGGAAGCCCAGATAGTCCTGACAATTTGACTCAAGAATTCAAATTTCGCTTTCACAAGAACAAGGTAAAAGTCTACCTTTCAATCTCACTAACTTCATGCAAACACACTCCCTCACTCACTTCTTTCCTGGCCATCTTTGACAACCACAAGCACTTTTTCAGATAAATGCTGGAAAAGAGGAACTGAGCCCAGTCTTCAGCTGTCATGGAGAACTCCATCTAACCCATTCACAAATGCACACATTCATTATTCAAGACTTTCTTCCTAGAAGACAAGGCCTTTCTTTAAAAATCCCTCCCCAGCCTTCAGGGGGACGATTTTAGAATCCCACTCCATCACGCTGAGTAAGTTGTATGTGCCAAACTCCCATTTCCCTGGAGCCAAAATGCAGCTGGCCTCTCCACCTCCTTTCATCCACTTACTCAAACTACACTCCTTAAAAGCATCTGCCCTCCAGCCATGACACAGATGTGTTTAGTCACAGCTTTCCTTGCCTGGCCTTCCCAGTAAGATAATGGCCAGTCCCAGTGCCACATCCCAGTCTGGAGCTCAGCTCTCTGGTGTGGAAGGACCCATTTATGACTCCTTTTATTATGTGAAGATATTCATACCTGAACAAGAAGGCTTTCAAATATTTACTAGTATTATTTTATGGAGGGAGAGATTGACATGCAATATTGTGATGCAGCACAATCCTTACCTTCTGATCCACTGGAAATTCCATGAGTGTAGGGATAATCCAGCATATGGAAGGTAGAATGTGGGGTGTAAGTCAGTTCTGGCTCAGGCTCAAAGGAAAGATTGTCTATTGAAGGGAATCAGAGTTACACGAAGTTGCAAACTGCTATGGGTTATTTACAGACACAGAATGCCAAGCCTATGACAAAATACAGATCTAGTGCCAGCACAGCAACCTATTCCCTCAACAAAACACCCATATTCCACTCCAATATCCATCCTAGTACTCAACAACTTACTCAGTCCATACAAGACAATATTTATTGATCTGTTAATACAACAATCCATGGATTTGCTAATAAAACACCTGAACTGCTTAAAAAAAAGCTAAAAATATTTACAGAGTTGAGCTTTGCAGAGCAGCAGGACTCCCTCAGGACAGAACCAACTGTTACTTGTTCCAGGGATTCTCTAAGCTGGTCACATGAGAAAATACATACCTGTGAAATTTCTGTTTGGACTTGTGCTGGGTAAATCCTGGCTGTAGTCAGAGCCAGGTGCCAGAGAAGCCATTGGGATGGCCACAGGGTAGTTCTGCTCCCTCCCTCTGTGCTCACCATGGGAGCCATGCAGAGATGAATCATAAGGAGTTTGGTGAGAGAATGGGTTCCTTTGAGAACTCCCCCTGTGTAAGCAATAAAAAAGAAAACCCTGACTGTCATAAAAACCCTCAATAGGTATCCTGAATAATTTGCTACCACTTATCATCAAATTTGAGTATGTCATAAAACAAACTATGATACTGAGAGATATTTTGTATTTAGAACTTCAATGCCATAATTCTCATTGGTCATCAGATGAATTAGGAAGGCTAAAATTTTCTCCACCTGAAGTTAGCTTAGATTCTAATTAAACAGGAATACCTGCTTGGAAAACAAAGATATCCAAAGTTATAGCCCATTGTGAAAACTACCGGAACTAAAAAATATGTACAATATTATGCCATAAATACATTTAACTGAAATTCATCCAACATGTAAAAAGTAAACACCATTAAAGCATTTCCAGTAACCAGTAAACCATTTCCTTTGAATGCTGCCTTCTTGGTAACAGTTTTAAAAAATTTTCTGAGAATGAAAGCGTAAAGGAGGGATTAAAATAAATCCACAAATTAAAACTCCAGAGAAGAAGTATCTTCTGCATATAAATGACTTTATTTCTTGTGGCACAGTCACACAGTAGAATTAAATAAACTCACCTTCTATCAATTTCCAATGTCTCTGAGAAGTGGTAGTCTGGATTTTCAAAGGCTTCATTGTAATGATAAGACATGACAAGTCTTTGGTTTGAAGGATGAAATCTTCCTTATTTTTGTCTCTACTGCTTCATTAACATGTTAAAGGGAAGACTGATTACAGACCTGATTACAAAACAGATGCAGGTACATAAAAATTAAAAGGAAGGAACTCCATTTTAGCAACTTAGAAGATTCTGCTATTCTACTAACAAATAACATGAAACAGTAAAAATCAGCAGTGGTTGTAACTTCACCACCTCACCATCGGGAAATGGGGATCCACCAGAAGCTGAAGGTCAAATAGGAACTCATATTTCTCTATAGTTAGACCTCTCCAAACCTACAGAACTGCAGTGTCACAGAAGTTTTCCCGACACTAATGAGGCCAGCCTTTAGAAGCATGTCAAAACATTAAGAAAAAAATAAAGTTCTCTCTCTCCTCCTTAAACAGCAAAAGCCAAATGCACAAATTTTCTCAAAAAAATTAACTACATTTCCAAAACAAAAGAGAAGGTGAAGCCTGCCCTGTTCCTTGCCAGCACTGCATCTCTAAGCCTTAGTTGTGAATAAGGGACCTGCAAGACCATGGCTTGGTACAGAGCTGACAATATCTAGAGACTCATTCTTAATGAGGGCTCTTCTAATGGTTTAATGCCTCAATCCTTCAAATAGGCCTGGTTTTAGATTTCTCACAGAGTGCTCCATTTTAATCTTAAACAAGCCAGACTTAGTCAGAATTTATTGAATGAGAGTCCCCATGAGCCAGTAAAAAGGGAATGTTACATTAGAAAAACAGAATCCAAATTAAACAGGCAGTTCTTGCAATTAATCAAAAATCATACTAAAAATAAAAAAGGACACAATTTTTAGCATTTCTTCTTAAAGGCACCATGCAAGTTTCCTAAGCTGGCAAGCTATTCCACAGCAGGGAAGGGAAAAATAAGCGATAAAGGGCACAGCTGGTAAAACCCATCGGATCCTATTTTTATTTCGGCTCCATTCCTAGAAAAGCAGAGCTGAATCTGATTTAACAGTAGAGTCTCAACAAACTTTTTCATTTGCAGTGGATTTTATTTGTGATTTTTACTGCAGAAAAGGAAGTATTATATGAAAAGTATCTTCAAAATGGATAATTATACAGTGTCTAGTTTCTGAGGGCTTTCCAAAATCTTATGCTGCAAAAGAAGCTCTTAAATTACCATTGTGTCATTTACACACCTTAAGAGCTTGGAACACAATCTAAAGTCTTGCAGTGTGACATAGATGTAAAACACTGCCCAGGTTTTGCACCCTGATTTGCAGAGCTATTCTTGTAAACATGAGGGATTGATTGAATTCAAAGTCCTACATTTTAATCAGGACGCTGACGACATTGATTACAGCATGAGGAAGGGTGCTCTGATGCCCGGGTATTCAGCACATCCAGTAAAAGCACACCAGCAACGGGAACACACAGTGAGTGCATCACCCCTGCTCCTGCAAACAACGGGGCGTGATTGCTGCCAAAAAGAAACCATAAACAGTCCCTCCTAAGTGACATTCGTGTTTCTTCAGGCAACAATTTCACACCTACAGAGACAGAGTGAGATTCTCAAGAGAGCACAGGAGTAGTTAGCAGAGCCCTCTTTCCTCATGTCCAAAACAACTAACAAATGCCCTATGAATCCAAGGCTCCTACTTAAAAGTCATGAGAAGATTGAATTTCCTGAAGAGGTAGATTTCCTTTGACAGGAACCACTTAGCTCTTGGTGATCTTTTGGGAGCTAGCTCAGAATATATCTGAACTTTTGTACAAACCCTCCAGGAATTGGTACATTCTGTCTCTATACTCTATTAAAAAGCATGGAAATGATTCTTGAAAAAGATTATTGTGGTCTTCTGCAAAGACTTGCTTAGAAAACTAAACTAAATCTCCTATAAATGTAGTTTATATTTCAAACTGCAATGAAAAGCTAAAGAGGGAAAAATTACTTTCTCAGGGAAAGAAAATTCTGAGACAAATTCCTTTGAAGAGTGTGCAAAATTACATTTTTCTATTTTTTTCAACTGGTTTCCCAGGAACCCAACTCTCTCAGACTCAGCTATCCAAAAAACTGGGAAGTTTGCCAGCAAGGCAGCTGGAAAGCTGAGGACTGATCTAAACAGTTTGCCAATTCGCCTGGTCTTCATTGGAGCTGTAGAGAGCACAGACATGTTGATTTCCCTTTGCACAATGGCATCTACTTGTGGGTTACATTTTTGGATTTCAGCAACCAACTTACCTTGCTGAAATAAACAAATCCTGCGCACCTTCTCTGAAGTACAGAAGTGTTTAAGATCAGTGGGTTTAATGATATTGATATGTAAATAAGTTAGAAGATCTGTGGAGGGCGGATGCTTTCTGCTTAAATCGTTCAACCCTGTAATGATGTAGACCAGGACACTCCAAGCACTGCAGACTCATACTTCTGAATCATCTCCCAGGAAAATAACTGCCTTTAAGTCACAGATCAACAGCCTTGTCAAAACATTGCAGATTAGTTTCATCCTTCCTGTGCAGGTAATGTTCTGCTATAGACACTAATCCTCATGTAGAATATAATAAAACAAACATGAATGTCTTGCCAAAACAGCACTTTGTCCTGGTGTCGAGTTTCAGGAAAGCCAGTTAAACCTTCAAGCACCTTACCTGTAATCCCTCAGTAAAAAAAGATATCATGAAGTAAATCCTATTTGCACATATTTTGAAGTGGAATAAAAACAGAGATTTCCAGAACTACATAATAGATAACTTAATAACATTAAATGAAGGGAACAGAACTCATGGAAGAAGTAATTCAGAAGGTTGAACATGCTCTATTTCCATAAAGATAGTTTAGTTTTCTAGTGTACGACTACACAGGGCTTCACCGTTACCCAAGTTTTATTCATGAATGCCTGTCCTGTTTAACATGTTCCACACATCTTCACAATGAAAAAAAAAAAAAAAACCAGACTGATTTCTGGAAGCCAAAAGTGAGTTTGAGAGACAAGCCAGAGTTTTACATTCTGCATTAGCAGCTGGATTCCACTACTGATCGCTACTCTTCCACTGTCTCAGTCCCAACAGTTTCCACACTTTTGCAACAGACCAGGAAAGCCTCTCAGAAAATCTAAACGGCCTGTGTACTGACACTAATCAAACACTACACTGGAGAAAACCTCATCTTTAATTGATGTATTAGCAATGGAACCAGCGTGAATCACACACGGAAGCAAAAGCCATTTATCTTTACTGCATCTTGCCAACATACCCAACCGGCACCAACAAACACCACCTCTTACAGGCCTCCCATTGTGCTTTCATTGAGGTCAGCAGGCTGCATTACAGGAACCAACATCAGCTCTGCTATTTTAGACCTTGAATTCAATTTAAGCAATCTAAATTGTGCCACTGCTACAAGAGATCTTCCCAGTGACAGATGACATGCAGCAGCACTAAAGACTCATTTGCTTACTATTGCATAGGGAGAGATAAACAAATTGGGAAGAGAGAGTGACAGCATCCCCCTCACAGTCACCATGCTGCTGTCTCTCTCAACAGCTTGTTGGATCTGGAGCCCAAATGGATTTACTTCCTACAGTGCAATGGCACCTACCAGAATCCAGATCCCACTCTGCCTATCCCTCAGCTGTTCCTCTGAGAGTGGAGTCCAGAGAGCAGCCAGGAAGAAGGAAGCAGAAAAGTGTCTATTTGTCCCCAGCTGCTCTTCAGCATCATGAGCTCTGCTCCTTATTTACTCTCTATCCATTTTTCTGCACCTACTCACTTTTTTGCCTTATCCCTTCCATATAACATTCCTCTTGTAATTCCTTACAATATAGTAAGACTATAGTATTTTTATCGTGTTCACTTTCTTTGCAAGTTAAATCCTTTGTATCACCTGTGGTTGGTTAGATAAGATTTTTGGGGAAGGACTGCCAGCTACTTTGTGTATGCAGTGTCTCAGACAGGTTTCTACTCCTTCACCCGAGTTTAGAAACCTGCATTATAAACATGCTCCAGAAACACTTAGAAAATCGTTGCAGTATGCAGTTAAATTTTAGTGTCCAGTAAAGTATTAAGTGGAGGCACATACAGTTTTTGCATAAAGGGAGCGGGTGAAAGTTCGGATACTTCATTTTTTCTGTGAAATTCGTAGAACTCTCCCTAATCTACCACACACATCCCTGCTTCTCCACCCAAAAGGCCCCACAGATCCAGTTCCTGTGGACTGAAGTACAGATGACAATGACTTTGAATGATCTAATCCTTTACCTAGAGGCTCCTGTGAGAGCAACTCTCTGTTTGTTGTTTTGTTGCTTTTATTCTCCTAACTCTGACTACAAGGGCAAACTTAATTCATTGGGAAAATCATAAGCACTGAGATACATAACTGCTAAAAATATAAAGAGCTGAAGAGTAAGAGCAGTATACCTGGCAGAGAGAGGCAGGGTTAGCAAGAACAAGAAACACAACTCTACATTATTTCTTTAACCCTTGAAAAACATTACCTAGCTCATATTGTGATCATTATGGGGAAAAAAATGCTGAAGCAAGAATCATTTCATATCAGTCTTGTGACTAAATTTCCAAACTGCAGACTGTCACGTTCTCTGCATTTAGCAGGACTAAATCTTACTTTGCAAAACAAGGTTTTTAAGTCTATTAACCAACATTACCAGCTACTTGTATTTGAAGGAAATAACTGCTTACAAAAAAAAAAAAAAAAAAAAAAAAAAAAAAAAAAAAAAAAAAAAAAAAAAAAAAAAAAAACAGAAGGAAGTGAATACTTGGCTAGAATTAATTTTCTGCTTTCAGTGGAAAGGCAGCCAACAACACCAGGTATATTAGAAGATACTGCTTACTAGAACAGCTCTGACTGAAAGAAAGCCATAAAAGAAAGCTCTGTTTATTCTGCACTTGCAATGGATACCTGTCCACTTGCAACCTGCAAATTGTACTTTAATGAGCAGTATCAGTTACAGGAGTATCATTCACCAGCTCAAGTGGAAAAGCTTATGAAGACTACACATACGATCATTTTGGGTAATAAACAGGGGTTGGCATACACTCAAGGATCTTGGACTGAAAAAGGGCATTGTCCTGTTTGTAATTTCTGGCTTAACTTCCTGTTACAGTTATTGTTGTCCTGTTATTATTTGCACAAGCAGCATTTAACAGGATCCTGAGGGAAAACATAACGTTTATCTGTCAGAATATTGGGAATATCAAGAAACTAGAACATTGCTGGGGGAGCCAGTCAAAAGAAGAAAACTGGTTTTGTCAAAATCCTTATATGCAATTTGCAAATTTTTTACAAATAATTTCGCATAAACTGAATACTTTTCCAGACAAAATGCGGCTCCATTAAAATCCAATGTATCCTACTAGCATGTTAAGGGTGTATTCTACAATGAACATACATAACCTATGGACTATGCAAGTGGCAATTAGAGACTTTTTCACCAATACATGAAGAGAACACCACTGTAAAATTCTAGTTCCTCTTATACCTGCCCATACAGCCATACCACACCACCTCAGCACTTTATCACTTTCTAGGGTTAAAGTCCTTCTGACAAACTTACTTTGAGGTAAAAAACAACAAACTAAACAAAAAAGCACCAAAAGACTAAACCCAAAATTTAAAAAAAAAAAAAAAACCTCAAAAAAGTTGGATATTAATTGCTCTAGGTGGAGTATTGACTATCAGCCCTGCACAAGTGCCATTTCAACTCCATTCCTTACCACCTGCAGCCTGCTGCTCCCCTCATCCTGCTCTAAGGCTGTGTCGCACGGGCAGGGACTGACACGCACCGACGCCTGAACCGCCGCACCTTGAACGCGGCTCTGGAGCCACTGACCGGCTGCTCCTGCCGCACAGAGCACGACCAGGCTGCCGTGGGTCGCAGGGCTGGCACAGGACACAGTGCTGACACTCAGGCGGGGGAAGCAGAAGTCAGCGCAGCTCCCGTGCAGTGCCACTGGTTGCAGGTTTGCTTTACTAACAGAGCATTACTAATGACAGCGACTAAGCAACAAAATCTAGCACATGAGGATTTGGCTTTTACATGTACATTAAATATTCTGCATAGAAACGTTTCAGCCTTTGCAGGTTAAATAGTAAGTCTCTGTGTTTTGAGGGAGTGACAGAGTAAAGGACCACAAAGAACACGAAGACTGAAGCCCGAGATTTTCCCCACCTATTTAATACAAATTTCCGTTACCTATTGTAACACAAAAAACTCACAGCCTGCTACTTGGAAAATGCAGTACCAATCCATTCACTAGCTAGCAGACACCAACATGCAACCTACACCGAAGTGAAATGCCACGCTTTAGGCTGTGATCGCAGTCAGGCTGGTGCCACACCTCACAGGGGAGAGTGACACACTGGCTAAACACCTCAGGGAAGTGCGGCTGGCNCCCTTCCCTTCCCTTCCCTTCCCTTCCCTTTCCTTTCCCCCGAACGGCCTGTGCACGGAAATGCTCCCCCGGAAAGGGGAGCTGAGGTCCTCCTCGTACAACTCAAGAGACAGAAAAACAACTCCCCGAAGTTCTTTGCTGTTACCTACCGTGCAACACGTTGCTATGTTTCTGTTTGAACTCCAAGACGTTCACTGTCTTTCTACCACGAATTTAAACATGCTTTCTTTTGGCCTGGGATAGCAACAGCTCCACAATAAAAGGACAGAGAGAAACAGTTTTCAGACACAGGATGTATCACCTTCATCCCTGGATTACTCATTTGTAGAGCTGAGGAATGACCTTTCCTCACATATTTTTACTTGAATTAAGGGAGGATTCTTCTAAAGGTGAAAAATTAGTTCACTCTAGTAGAGAGCATAATCTACAGTTCCTGAATGGGGAGTTTAATACCAGCCCTTCCTGTACTCTGTATGGACCAGAAGGAATTTCTTCTTTAGTCTGATAAAGAGATACTGATTTTTCTTGCCTTTCTCCTTTCCCTTCTTCTTCCCATTTCATGCAGAGGTATGAAAAACTATGGATTGGACAAAGCTCCAGCTGTGCATCAGGCAGGGTGCAACACAGAGAAGCCAACAAAGTGCTGGGGTGGTGGCTCTGACATGAATTTCTATCCCACAGCAGCTTAGCAGGGATGCCTGCTTCACCTTCACTCACTCCACTGCAGCCGGATTCAGGGATACCCCAGCCCACCCAGCACACTACAGTCACTGCCAGGGGGTTCCCAGGGCCCTTCCCAAAGGCCAATGCTTTGGAGCAGGAGCATCCTCAAACTGAACAAGGGGCCAAACAGCCACCACGGGGGTGGGCACAGACAAAGCAGAAAACAGGGTAAGGAATAGACTGGCTCTGCTGTCCTAGACCTGTACTAGACCTGCCTTTTTCCTTTTTGCTAATACTGTGTAGATTATAGACCCCAGCTGCTTTTGTGCTGATATAGTTTGTTATGCCATTTTGGCATATTTTCTCTCCTCAGAAAACCATACATCTTAAAACTTCTACCAACTATTCCTAAGTAACTTCTCTGGTCAGCAAGACTAAAATACAAACAGATGAAGAATACCCCTGTCAGCCTTTGGATTAATGCCAGTGGGGACTGGTAAAATAAATAAATCAATCTGCTCTGTGTTCAGAAGCTGTGCTGGTGTAACGGGTGACTTTTACCCAATGACTAGTGCTTTTCCAGCTCCTGAACTCAGTAAAACATGTTTATCCTGTACCAGACACATTCTACATAGACTTAAGCAAAGTTTTCTAATGCTACTTTAAGATTACGTTTTGCCCCAAGCAACATTCCTGGCATGGCTGCAGATCTCCTGTACTGACCCAGAGCTGCCTGCACGATGCACAGGCCACAGCCCAAGGTACTGGGGCAGTCAAACATGAGATCCCTCTAAAATTAAAGCAATTGCTCAGAACTTCCCTGAATGCTTTGAAGCATTTTTGAGCTGTGGCATTAGGAAGAGGAAATATACAAAAGAAAAATTGTCCTGGAAATGGATGGTGTTACTGAATGTGACAGACCCATCTCCAGCATCCCAGGAAACAGAATATGGCACTGGCTTCCAAGGTGAGCACAGTCTGAGAGTTGCTGCTTTTGTGGATAAGGAACATTGGATAAATGATATATAAGTGGAACTTACTGCATTCCCTGCATGTGATTGTTATGCTCTTGTAGAATCATCCATTCTCTCCTCCTCAGCATGTCTGTCTTCCTGTTTTTCCACCTGGGATTGCTGTGATCCATAAAATTCACTGAAACGTTTCCAAGCGTCATAAAAGCTTTCTCAACTGAAAAAAATAACATTAGAGAATGTTCTCACAAAATTCCTGGGGAAGTCAATCTTGTTTCAATTCCTCCAATCTTTATTTAAATTTGTTCTCATGGGATCATTAACACAATACTTCTCCAGAACATAGAGTTTCAGAAAGAGTCTAATTAACCTCAAGTGTATTATTCACCTTTCCTCTTTGTATTCTTCGTGGTAAAAAAAGAAACATAAATAAAAAGTGAAACTGCCACCCCAGATGACACCCCAGGGCAGTTTTACCCCATAAATATTCCTATTTAGGGCCACACAAAGACAGCCCATGCTTGGGTGGCTTCAAGGCACCAGTAACAGTGGGTACAAACACACATTCTTATCCAGCACATGAATCACACACTCAGCACAAATGCTCAGCAACACTAAATGATTTTCCAGGAGTGCTGCTGAGGGGTTTTATTTTCCATCCTGAGTTTTTCAGAATGATCAGCTAGGAGTTGTTCAAATGAATCCCATGAAATGTAGCACTCATTCAAGGAACCACAATCACCTGTTCAAATGTGTATCACTGAGGTGTCCAGCTCTGTTACCGACACCCTGATCCTGCTGACACTCTCACAGTATCAGCCTTTGCTATACAAAAAATCCCACCTGGCAAAAACCATCCTGGAGATCTCTGAAAAGGAGAAGAGAAAAAATTAATAGGCCTCCAGAGTGATTTATAGAAGGATGAGGGCAAGTTATAGGTTGTTTTCATCAAAAATAGCTAAAAATCCATATTAGTTGTAGAATCATAGAACCATCAAGGCTGGAAGAAACCTTTGAGATCATCAAGTCTAATTGTCAAAGACAACCTGCCAGCACGAAGGCAAGAACATCTCCACAGTGTGTTTCTTTGTTTTNGCTCTAGGCGGAGTATTGACTATCAGCCCTGCACAAGCGCCATTTCAACTCCATTCCTTACCACCTGCAGCCTGCTGTTCCCCTCATCCTGCTCTAAGGCTGTGTCGCACGGGCAGGGACTGACACGCACCGACGCCTGAACCGCCGCACCTTGAACGCGGCTCTGGAGCCACTGACCGGCTGCTCCTGCCGCACAGAGCACGACCAGGCTGCCGTGGGTCGCAGGGCTGGCACAGGACACAGTGCTGACACTCAGGCGGGGGAAGCAGAAGTCAGCGCAGCTCCCGTGCAGTGCCACTGGTTGCAGGTTTGCTTTACTAACAGAGCATTACTAATGACAGCGACTAAGCAACAAAATCTAGCACATGAGGATTTGGCTTTTACATGTACATTAAATATTCTGCATAGAAACGTTTCAGCCTTTGCAGGTTAAATAGTAAGTCTCTGTGTTTTGAGGGAGTGACAGAGTAAAGGACCACAAAGAACACGAAGACTGAAGCCCGAGATTTTCCCCACCTATTTAATACAAATTTCCGTTACCTATTGTAACACAAAAAACTCACAGCCTGCTACTTGGAAAATGCAGTACCAATCCATTCACTAGCTAGCAGACACCAACATGCAACCTACACCGAAGTGAAATGCCACGCTCTAGGCTGTGATCGCAGTCAGGCTGGTGCCACACCTCACAGGGGAGAGTGACACACTGGCTAAACACCTCAGGGAAGTGCGGCTGGCTCTCCCATGGGACCAGCCCTTCCAGCTGAAGGCAGAGGAAGCTCGGATGTGACCAAAGGGGCGATAAAGCTGTTCGTGCAGCAGGGCTGACACCAAGCTCTGCGCGGTTATTCACCTTTCAGCGAGCAGAAGCCGAGTACATCCCTGACATGCCCCCAAGGGTTCCATCATTCTAAATGAGCAGCAGCCGCTTGTAAGCGGCAGCCACCTGTCAGGGCTGCGCTGGCTCCTCCCGCAGAATCCGCCCTCCAGCCCCGCCGTGGCGCAGCCCCCGCTCGGACCCTGCCGCTAGCGCTGCCCGCTGCAGCCCCCGGCCCTGCCCAGCCCAGCCCAGCCTNGCTGTGCTTTAATTCCATGTCTCTGTATTGCACAACGATTCCCCTTAAGATATACCTTTCACCTCTGCTGGTAACACAGATTATAAACACGTACATCTAAATTACTTTGAGAACTTTTTATTAACAACATTTTATGGTTTTATTATGAAAACAGATTACACATTTAGACTCTTATTGCTAGCAAAGCAATTTGAAAATCAGACACCTGAGCTGATGACTAAGAGAAGAAACATGCTCATTTGTGTCTGATTCAGCATTCTGAAGCCCAATCACGACTTATTTTTAAAACTACTGCAGAAAGTGCACGAAGAATGTTCAGAAAAAAAATCTGGTTATCTTTTAACTATCAGTAGAATAAAGTAAGAAAGGCTATAAATTCTTTTTCTCTCCTCCACGTAAGGCTTTTGAGACTTCTGGAGGTTTTATTTCTTTATTTGTCATACATGCTGTTATCGTCACACAAAAGGCAAGAATTGTTCCAAGAAATAAGTCTCTCTGAGACGTTTAGTACAAGTTCACACAAAACGCACCCTCGCTCTCAGATGGGAAAAAAGATTCAGCATCTACTGACTTTACTTGCTCCAGTTCACACCAAGTTTTCACATTCAAGAGTAAAGCTGTTGTTTCCACTGTAGCCTGCGCCACTGGGTCCAGCCACAGCACGAGCTGCGAGTTCAGACTTGTGATATAATCAGAGTTGACAAAGTATCAGTTTGTAAATTTTTACAGCACCCAACACCAGTACGGGCAGTTAATACTGACGGTAGACATTGAAACAAAACTTATTTCCAAGGCAAACGCCGGTGAGAGATGCCCGGCAGCCAGAACATCCCCAGCCCCGCACCTGGGGCGCGTAAGCCCCTTCCTGAGGAGAGCGCGGGCTGATGGCAGCAGCCTTTACACCCTGCCGTTATCTTCACGCAAAGTTTAAAACAAGCCTGGGGCAAGAGGAATAGAAAGACTCTGATGTCCCAAAATGCGATCCTGTTGGCTGCGGGCGCCCCCGGCGGGCGTGGGCCGGGGGAAGGCGGCCCCGGGGCAGCCTCACCCCGCCCNGGAGGGAGCGGCGCTGCCCTCGCCTCGCCCCTCGCGGCGCTGCGGCGTCCCGGCTGCCCTGGTGCCGGGACCCCCGACCCGCAGCCCTTGTCTCTCCCTCGCAGGGCTGTCTCTCCTTGCCGAGGAGCCGCACGGCGCCGCACCTGTGGATTTCCTGCAGGAGCTGCCCAGCTGCCAGTCGGCGCGGAGGCGCCGCGGGGGCACCCAGGAGCGCCGGCCGGCCCTGCTGGGCACCGCCGGCAGCCGCGGGGCCGCGGCCCGGGCGCCGCTGCAGGAGACAGGCGAACTGGCTGGCCGCCCTGCCAGAGAGCACCCGACGTGCATGGCAGAGAAGAGGAGAACAAGGTTAATCTTCACGCGTTTCTTCCTTGGTTTGGTTTTTTTAAATGACTTTTTCCTAAACACGACCCAGGTGCCCTGGAAGGGTGAAACCGAACTGGGTTTGGCTGTATCTGTTTCACCCTGTGGCATGTGATTCTGACAAGGTGCCCAAGTGCTCTTGGCTGGCACGAGGGAGTCGCTGGCTGGGGGCAGAAGTAGGCTGAATTGGAAGAAATTAGTCAAAACTGGGAATTACCTGTTATAAACAAATGCATTTCTCACTGTTTTTCGTTTTGGGTTTTTGTTACTTTTTTTTCTCGGGGTTTTGTGCTTTCAAGGGTCACTGTGAGTTTTCTGCATGAACACCCTCCTCCCCCCGCTGCTATGCGAGTGCTGCTGCGGCTCTGGAGTCTGCTTAGCTGCTCTTACACATTGCTGAGTGCTCTCTCTGCTGTCTCTGTACAGTTGATAGGAAGCTTCCCAGGCCCTTTGCTTCTTTTTATCTTTTCCCCCCGCCCCATTCATTTTTAAATGACTCTTTCCTGTGCGCTGTTCCTGCCCCCCTGGTGGTAAGCCCCTGGAGGGAGGGATTGCTTGCTTTGCCCCGCCTGAATTTCAGTGCTTGTTGTCTCACGTCTCGCTGCTGGGCTGAAAGCTGCTTTGAGGACAGAGGATACAGGATGTGGTTTTGCACTGTCAGACAACAGCTGCACCTTTAAATCAGGTACATTGTAGTTCTAGTTATGAACCAGGAGAGAGGTGGAAGTACAATTAATGTCTGGTACTCCAAAGGAGAACAAGAGCTACTCTATCGCAAGAGCAGTGGCAAGCAGCCTGACCCTGCAGTTTAACCCTATAGCCTGAGCACAAGAAACAGTAGAAGATCTAGATCACGGTAAAGGAAAGTGCTCAATACCTTGAATTTTTGTTTGAAGTTGGGTATCTAAAGTTCAGCTCTCCAAGAAAAAGGAACTGGAGGGAGGAGTGGAGTTGCAATGTCCCAGGCTTGTTTACACATGTTAGCACTGAGAGATTCTGGTGGGGCTTCTTGGCGCTTCTACAGATCGGTGATCTGCATTTGTGCAGCAGCTGCCAACACAAAGTGCTTGGCAGAAACGTCCTGAGAGCTGAACACTCAACTTCTGTAACTCAGATGAATATGCAGCCCACGCTTCTATTTACAATGCAAACCAAGCATGGGCCAGACACTTCTGCAGAGTTAAAAACACTGCAAACTGCAGCCTGTAGTTTCCACAGAATGAAATCTCTTGAGAGGAGCTGTATTTGCTCTTAAAGCTGAGGTAATCTGCTGCCTGTTTGATTGTTTGTATAGGTTTAATTTGACTTCCTGCCAAAATGCTGCAAGGATGAGGAAACGGGCAACACAGAGCACGCAGTGCATCCCTTGGGTACATGAGTAGGGTTGACTACAGGTCTTTCAAAACTGAAACCTTGGTACCCCAGCATTGTGTCCTCATGGGTGCTTACTTAACTGCTGCCCTTCTTCAGTGGCATCAGAGGCTGGAAAAGAATTTGCTGCATACAAGTCCATTTCAAGCCATGTTTCTGTGAAGTTTTGTTTGGTTTTAAGGTTTCTTAAAAGAAACAACAAAATTAAAACTGAGCCACTCAGAATTCTCCTTGATGCTGTTGCTGACCAGGCAGCAATTTTAAAAATGCAAATGTATTCATATAGTATGAAAATCCATAAGTGAGTGGTTAAAAATTACAGACAGTGGCACATTCTCAGTGTTCATCTGCAGCTTGTTATTAGAACAGTGCATACCCACAGGTGATGGAAAAAAATATTTTCTCAAATTCAATGAATTGGAATTTTCCAGCAAATTTTTCAAAAAGCTCTTGTTGTCAATTTTGGTTTGGTTTGTTTTTTGGGAGGTTTTTTAGTTGGTTTTTGTTGTTGTTGTTGTTGTTTCTTTGTTTTGTTTGGGTTTTTTTTCTTTGTTTTTTTCTCCAGGAGAGGCGAGTGTTTTTCATGAGACAGCTTGCCCTATTTGAATTAAGTTGATTTTGCCGTTACCAGCAAGATCAGATGGGGAGAGCTTGTGTGTGTTACTGTAGCTATTCCCCTGAAGGCTGTGGGCAGGCTCCGTCCTGCTAAGCCCTGTTACATGGAGTGAAAAATTATTTGTTGTGCTCAGTAACTGTATTTCTGAATTCTTAGGAACTCTCAGCAGGCTGATACAGAACATTTATCTAGATGGAAGAAGTGGAGAAGAACTAGCAGTAAATCATTGAAAAAAGCACTCAGTGAAGTCAAGGGCTTGTCATCTTACCTGGTGCTTTGGCGACATGATANCCGGCAGCCGCCGCCCCACGGCGGCCCGGAAACGGCAGCAGCGGCGCGGGGCTCCGGCTTTTCCCGCAGACATGAGCGGGCTGGGGGCCGCCGCGGGGCCGGGCTGGCAGCGGGACAGCGGCGGTGAGGGCGCGGGGCAGGCGGGGCGGCGGCAGCCCCGGCG
>VWZV01016535.1:340271-374243 GCA_013397155.1 Irena cyanogastra
CCCTCCTCCCCCCGCTGCTATGCGAGTGCTGCTGCGGCTCTGGAGTCTGCTTAGCTGCTCTTACACATTGCTGAGTGCTCTCTCTGCTGTCTCTGTACAGTTGATAGGAAGCTTCCCAGGCCCTTTGCTTCTTTTTATCTTTTCCCCCCGCCCCATTCATTTTTAAATTACTCTTTCCTGTGCGCTGTTCCTGCCCCCCTGGTGGTAAGCCCCTGGAGGGAGGGATTGCTTGCTTTGCCCCGCCTGAATTTCAGTGCTTGTTGTCTCACGTCTCGCTGCTGGGCTGAAAGCTGCTTTGAGGACAGAGGATACAGGATGTGGTTTTGCACTGTCAGACAACAGCTGCACCTTTAAATCAGGTACATTGTAGTTCTAGTTATGAACCAGGAGAGAGGTGGAAGTACAATTAATGTCTGGTACTCCAAAGGAGAACAAGAGCTACTCTATCGCAAGAGCAGTGGCAAGCAGCCTGACCCTGCAGTTTAACCCTATAGCCTGAGCACAAGAAACAGTAGAAGATCTAGATCACGGTAAAGGAAAGTGCTCAATACCTTGAATTTTTGTTTGAAGTTGGGTATCTAAAGTTCAGCTCTCCAAGAAAAAGGAACTGGAGGGAGGAGTGGAGTTGCAATGTCCCAGGCTTGTTTACACATGTTAGCACTGAGAGATTCTGGTGGGGCTTCTTGGCGCTTCTACAGATCGGTGATCTGCATTTGTGCAGCAGCTGCCAACACAAAGTGCTTGGCAGAAACGTCCTGAGAGCTGAACACTCAACTTCTGTAACTCAGATGAATATGCAGCCCACGCTTCTATTTACAATGCAAACCAAGCATGGGCCAGACACTTCTGCAGAGTTAAAAACACTGCAAACTGCAGCCTGTAGTTTCCACAGAATGAAATCTCTTGAGAGGAGCTGTATTTGCTCTTAAAGCTGAGGTAATCTGCTGCCTGTTTGATTGTTTGTATAGGTTTAATTTGACTTCCTGCCAAAATGCTGCAAGGATGAGGAAACGGGCAACACAGAGCACGCAGTGCATCCCTTGGGTACATGAGTAGGGTTGACTACAGGTCTTTCAAAACTGAAACCTTGGTACCCCAGCATTGTGTCCTCATGGGTGCTTACTTAACTGCTGCCCTTCTTCAGTGGCATCAGAGGCTGGAAAAGAATTTGCTGCATACAAGTCCATTTCAAGCCATGTTTCTGTGAAGTTTTGTTTGGTTTTAAGGTTTCTTAAAAGAAACAACAAAATTAAAACTGAGCCACTCAGAATTCTCCTTGATGCTGTTGCTGACCAGGCAGCAATTTTAAAAATGCAAATGTATTCATATAGTATGAAAATCCATAAGTGAGTGGTTAAAAATTACAGACAGTGGCACATTCTCAGTGTTCATCTGCAGCTTGTTATTAGAACAGTGCATACCCACAGGTGATGGAAAAAAATATTTTCTCAAATTCAATGAATTGGAATTTTCCAGCAAATTTTTCAAAAAGCTCTTGTTGTCAATTTTGGTTTGGTTTGTTTTTTGGGAGGTTTTTTAGTTGGTTTTTGTTGTTGTTGTTGTTGTTTCTTTGTTTTGTTTGGGTTTTTTTTCTTTGTTTTTTTCTCCAGGAGAGGCGAGTGTTTTTCATGAGACAGCTTGCCCTATTTGAATTAAGTTGATTTTGCCGTTACCAGCAAGATCAGATGGGGAGAGCTTGTGTGTGTTACTGTAGCTATTCCCCTGAAGGCTGTGGGCAGGCTCCGTCCTGCTAAGCCCTGTTACATGGAGTGAAAAATTATTTGTTGTGCTCAGTAACTGTATTTCTGAATTCTTAGGAACTCTCAGCAGGCTGATACAGAACATTTATCTAGATGGAAGAAGTGGAGAAGAACTAGCAGTAAATCATTGAAAAAAGCACTCAGTGAAGTCAAGGGCTTGTCATCTTACCTGGTGCTTTGGCGACATGATATTCACAGCATAGAAGGTATTTCTTGTCTGATGCCCATTTCTCCTCTGGAAAGTTGCTTCTGTTATTGGCAGTTTTACCTGTGAACATAGTTTCAGATATAACTACATATGCTTAAGAAGTTACTTTCTTCCCTTATTATTGCTGAATGTAAAATCCATTATATGGTAGAAAGAAATATATTGGAAAAAATTATTGATATTCCAACCTGCATTTCAGTTACATTGCTAAAAGTCTGTAGTACTTAAAACTAGCTTTAACAATGTTTCTTCAGTTCAGTGAAACTGATTTTATAATCTGCTCTCTCTGTGTTTTCAATGGTTTTATCATCTTAATTATTGGCACATGTTTCTTTTATGCCCAGGGAAATTTGGTACTGGCATCCAGTCCTACTTCTCCTTCCTGCGCTTTCTGGTCCTGCTGAACTTTATAATTTTTATCCTGATGTTCAGTTTTGTTGCTCTTCCCATCATAATTTCTAAATATGGACAATTCAACAGTACCATTGCTTACATTTCTCCAAAGAACATAGGTAAACATCTTCTCTATGTACAGCTGTTGTAAGATTCCCCCTTTCCATCAGCTTCTCCACCTCTCAGAAAAAAAGGAAAGCCTTTTTATAAGAGCATGGCATGTTTGAATTAACATGATCTTGCAGTTCAGTGGGCATTACCATTTGAGTGACTTTTCATGCCTTTCTTTTGACAGATGATATCTGCACAATTTATGAACCTAGTGGTAATAAGGGACTTGTTTACTTCTATACTTACCTCAAAGATTTGCTCAGTGGCACTGTAAGTAATTACTTTTTTAAAGTAAATGTGTCATGTAGCATTTAAAATGTGAAAAAAAAAGACTTATGGAATGAAGCTTTGATAATTTTGAAAAATGGTAAGGCATATGCATCACTGGGATATGTTATCTCTGAGAAGGGCAGTTTTCAAACTGACTTTTACTGAGCGATCACAAAGCCTGGCTAGCCACGTGCTGCAGCCTGTGCCTCTCCTCCCCAGCTGCTGCCCCTTATTATTCTGGAGCACAGTGCCTATTGTGCTCTCTGTCTAGGGTCCCAGTATCTGTGTCCTACAGCTCTTTGATTGGAGAACAAAGGGATTTTAAGCACACAGTGCCAGCACTAGAGTTTGGTAGAGGCAATGGCAGTATTTAGACTTGTAGCTTGCAGGGGACCCTAATTTTAAATTTACAAAATGATTGCTTAATGACCGGTTGGATTTAATGGGGCAGTTGTTGCTGCTGTTAAAATTCTATTTCAACTTCATTTTCACAGGGATTCCTTGAAGTGACAAGTTTGTTTTATGGCTATTACTCGATAGATGCTGTATGGAAAAGTATCATGAAGTACAACTTGCCACTCGCATATCTCCTGGCTACCTTTGCCTACCTTGCCTTAAGTTTCCTCTGGATAATAAAGAGGTAAACATGTTGGTGTTGTTTATTTACTGTTATTTGTTGCACAGTTTACATTGTATTCCTGCTTGAAGGGAACATACTGTTTTCTAGAGCTGTTTGTGTGGAAATGGGGAGTCTTTTGCCTGAGGATGCAGTGCCACAGTAGCCTTTGGAGTACTTGGGAATAAGAAAACAATTTGAAGCATCAGTTTTTCATATGTATGCATACCTATAAGTAAAAGCCCCTCAATTATACTGAATTTGTTGAAGGATTTTTTTAGGGGTTTTTGATTGAGTTTTATTTGTGCCATCTCAGTTTCTTTTTCTGGGTCTGGGTGAGGTGAGAAGGTGTGACTGTGGTGAAGTGCAGGTGGGAATAACCTGTATCAGTCAGGGTTAGCTGCTGCAGAACCTCACACTGAAAGAGTCCCAGACACTGGCTGGTACTAAGCAAAGGTGACAGTTTGCTCACAGAGGGGGTTATTTAATCTCTGATCAGCCAGGTTGCTTGTGTGTGTATTTCCTGTGCATAAAATACATCTCACTAATTTTTCTCTAGGTCTGTGGAAGGCTTTAAGCACAACCTAGTGTATGATGCAGATCCATTTCAGAGTTACTGTAACAAAGTCTTTGCAGGCTGGGACTTCTGCATTACAGATCCAAACGCAGCCCGGCTGAAGCATCGCAGCTTGCAATATGAGCTCCAGGTGAGTAACTTCTGTCTTTTTGTGCTTATGGTTTCATACAGCCTAGATGGCTACAAAAAACAGATGTGTATAATTTTGAGATAAGGGAATAAAGTTAAGGCCTGAAGTTGCTTGTTTTGGGGGTGCAGCCCACATCCTCTTGCATGCTTTCTAGGTAGCTGGAGTGGTGGTGCAACGTGAGAAGGATTGGCACAGATGTTGTTGGCCCTTCCCCCATCCCGGGGGACTGACGCCAGCCTGTTAGCCGCCTGTCTTATCTGCCTCTTCCTCACACTCCAGTCCTGCTTCCTGTGCTAGTTTCTGCATAGTCCAACAGGAAAATCTGTCCCAGCTGCAGGCAAAACCCTGCAGGGATCAGTTTGAATGTTCTGGGGTTTAAGCATGCAGTGCAGTAAGCAGTAGTTTGGGGAGAAATAAAATCCAAGTAGTGCTCTTTGTACTGTTTGAGAGTATTGTTGCAGTATGAAGATACTGAAAGATTTTTACTAGGTGTCTTTGGCACACATGCACGTACAAAATGCTGGTGCAGCTATAGATTTCCCAAATCATGAAGCTCTGAAAGAGTCTGAAAGGCTCTTTTGGTAATATGAGGACCTTCTTTTTGCTCTCTGTACACTGGAAGCAGAGATTTGTGTAGGGAAAAAACTACCTTTGAGAAGATGCTTCCACTTCAAACTACAAAGTGGTAATTACAGATTTCATAAATTACAGTGAGTTGCTTTCTGCTCTAGTGAAGTTCACAGTCATCTATTTTCATCATAGAATCAGAACCTCCCTCACTTGCTACACTTTTGTCTCCAGAACACACATCTTAGAAGAACTAGCCCCTTAATATTACTGTTTGATGGACATAAGTCCTCAGAAAATACACTCATATGGATGTTATGTGGGTTTGCCCAGGTTAAATTGCCTTCACAGGAGATACTGTATTTTCATGTCAGTTAAGGTGAAATACACCAAGTTTACATGACAAACTGCTCAAGACTGTACTTCCTTCTTTCAGTGCCATCCCCCAATTTTCCTTCACAAAGAGTAGAAGGAATTTTGAGCCATAGTGGTGAGGGCTGGTTACTTACCTGCAGAAGAATGAGATGAATGACTGGTTTACCCATTTCAGAGTTTAGTTTCAAGCTGAGATCAGTCTCTCTCAACAAACAAGCAAACTGTCCTCAAGGAAATGTGTTACTGATACAGTAGAGAGAAGAGGGTGGCAGGACACTTGTCTTTGGCTACAGAGCCCTGAGCTCGAGGAGGCTGAGCAGATATTCCTGCATGGACCTGTTTTGTCAAAGAAAAGACACTTAGTTCTGTGTGCTTGGGCCTGTGCTGGAGTGACTCTCCTAGAACAGGCTACAGATTTGCACTTCTCAAGGGTAGAAGACATGGTGTTAGGTGTTGTATGCTGCACCAAAAAAACGCATCTCTGTTTTCTTTTCTTTGTAGACGGACTTGCAGGAAGAAAAACTGAAGCAAAAAATAGCTGAGAGGAGAATGGAAGAAAAGCTACGCATTTACTCTCTGAGAATATTTATAAATATAATTGTCATTGCCATTTTATCAGGATGTTTTTACTCAATTTATAGAGTAACTGTCTTCTCTCAAGAAAACTCCAATGTGAGTATAAGAAATGACACTAGGGCAGATTTGGTGAAGGCTGGTGATTACAGCAAGAGGAACTATTGTGAAACAATCAAGTATCTTAATATAGCACCTTTCACGTGGGGATCTGAAAATGCTTTCTACAGACTTACATTTTTTTTTAGTAGATGAGAGCAGGAAAGATCAAGGACCATGTGCCAAAAATCCTCCTCAGTAGTGTCTCCCATTGCTGCAGAGGCTTCAGTATTGAGTGCCTTGGAGCTGACAAGAAGAGCAGCCCTCACTACCCTTCTCTTGTAACTGTGCTCACCTCACTGTGATCTGCTGGATCTGGGCAGTGAACTGGCTGGGAGAACTGACCTGGTTAAATCAAACTTCATCATGATCAGTTTCATGTGATCTGGTTTGCTGTCAACTGCAAAAATGCACTTCAGGGGAAGGCAGAGTGAAGATTATGATCTGTCTTGTGGCTTGAGTTACTGCTGTGTGAGGAAACAGGAAGGCTTTGAACACAGAGCAGTTTTCAGAAGCAAAGGTTCTTGTATCCCTAGCAGAAAGAATCAGGTTGGGTGGGTTTCACCTCTGGCAGGACAAGCAGATGGGAAGAGTGGTTCAGAAGCAGAACAAAGCAGACAAGCTTCTGGTTGTGACAGCTTCACAAAAGTAATTAACTTCTCTATAGGACCCCAGGGTTTGATTAGTCCGGTAGACATAGAGACCACAATTTTTCTCTCCCCTGTGTAAGTTCCTGGTGTGATGGACTTAGCTGTTCACAAGGAAGGTTGTGCTCATGATGGACTGAAATCTGAACTTCTGTAAACTGCCAGGATTGCACAGACAGAAGCAGGAAATGAAGGCTAAATGAGTTCATGAGGTATTGTTTGAGGGCAGAGAAGAGGACTGCACAATGCTGAACAACTTCAAGAACAGCTTCACTTACTATGGGCTTTAAGTAGAAGGGTTGATATCTTGACCTTGTCTTTATGAGCAGTTAGAGAAGCTTGTCAGGATGGTAGGAAAGTCAGGGGAGCTGCTTGGCACCAGTAAGAATAAATTGAGAAGTGTCTGCACTTGGAATAGTTGTAAAACCTGGTAGCCTTGGTGCTGGTTAGCAACAGTCAGACACAAACCTTAGTGAGTTGAACCTCTTTAAACAGAAGCTTTGAGGAAGCACAGAAATACTCTTACCTGGAGGGGGCAGGAGTTCTTGGTGAAAGGAGCAGGAGAAAGCAAGGGTGTGTAGCAGCAAACTGCAGAGATAGCAGTGATCAGGCTCATATAAAGAATAGAGATTTGTTTTCCATGAAACTTGCTTGTCTGGAGGTATTCAGGATCAGCCCTGGGTTTGCCATTCATGTTACGCCTGGTGGTGATTCCTATTGCCTGGTGCAAATGTCAGTGGAGGATGAAGACAGAGTAAAAGATGCTGCCTGAATCCTGGACAAGGCAGGCTGGTGTGTAGCTGGAGACAGCACGCTCAGGAAGGTGTTTCTCTAAGCACTGTGTTTGTCTCATCTCTTCTACTGCAGGACATTGACAATGCAAACTCCCTGGTTAATCTCTTAGTGCAGTATTTGCCTTCCATGGTGATCACACTCGCCAACTTCATCGGTCCTCTGATCTTCTCATTTCTGATCAGATTTGAAGACTATACACCAGCCTTTGAAATCAAGCTGACACTCTTGAGGTAAAGATGTTTTTATTGTGGCCTTGGATGTTTCAACAACTTGTTCTTGGTAGGCTGTATGTATTGTAAACATTGAAACATCAAGGAGCAGAGAAGTTGGCACTGGAAACCAAGGAGGCATTGTTTTGCCAATGTTTAGTTGGAAACTTTACATCTGGGAGCAATGTGTTTTGATGACAGTGCAGTGCAATCATCTCAGTGTCCAAGTTTTTTTCTTGGTCCCATTTAGCTGTGTGGTCTGCACATCTTCAACCTAAATAAATAGTCAGTAGAGAACTTGTGGCTGCAGAGCTGTGGATTCACTGCTTTGCATGCAGCAGTTCCCTGAATGAGCAAAAGCAAATGCAGCAGTGGATGAAGCACAGCTTTGCTCAAGGCAGAAGTTAACAGTTTTGGGGTAAAAGATACTTCAGTGTAAGAGCTGGTGTTTGGCAGCTTAAGGCAGTAAGATCTGGGTTGAAGCACCTGAACTGTGCAAGTCCATGCTTTGTATTTGTGATTTGGCCAAATGCCTCAGAAGGCCTGAAGCTACATGAAATGGAAATGCTGCACACAGAAATGTACCTGAGGGAATTGCAACCCATTGCAGCATCAAGATCTACCACTGAAATGACTGATCTAGAAACACTACTGAGAAAAGAAACAAGGGACTGTAGCTTAAAGCTGGGAAGGTCAAAAGCAACTTAAACTTACTACTAAGGAAAGAAATGTGTTTATTATCTGGCTTGCTGCCCTGTTAAAGGTCTGCATGACCCTTTTGTGTTTCAAGGCTTCCTTGGACTCCTGTACGAGGTGAACCAAGTGTTATCATGGCTATTTTTTGGCACTTTTGGAGTTAGGTTTTGCCTTTCTTCCAGGTGTGTCTTCGTGCGGTTGGCCAATATTGGCGTTCTCTTGTTCTCACTGTGGAGTCAGATCTCCGACTGTGGCAGTGACAAGTGTAAGCCCTGTGGATACAATTACAAACTCTATCCTGTAAGCAGATTTATCTTGGTGTTTAATCATCTGAGCTTGTGAACAGAGATTTGTTTTCCATGAGAGTTGCTTGTCTAGAAGTGTTCAGGAGGAGCCCTGGGATTGCTTTTCATGATATACCTGGTGTTGATTCCCATTGCTCAGTGCAAACTAGTACAGTTGTTGCACATATATCCTTTGCTTGTCTAAAACTGATTAGAATTAGTCCAGAGGCAGATGATTCCTTAGCACAGACTTTCTGTCCACCATGAGGATTGTCTGAGGCATTTGTGTTTTGGAGACATTGTGCTACTCCCTTTTGTGGCATTAAGGCACATGGGTTTTCCTCAAAAGAAAAGAAAACATCCCCCCCCCAAAAAAACCCAACCACCAAAACCAAATCAAACACACCCAGACAACCCCCCCCCGCCCCACCTCACAGGAAAACCCCAAAATCAAACAAACAAAAACAAAAAGTGAAAAGCTTGGCACAGGAACTTTGAAACACTTGAATATTTTAGAAATTGGAGTTAATAGCATTTGAACCTTCATGATGTTAACTGAGATGGTTCTCGATTTAGTGATAGACAGATTTTTCACTTGTTTATTTAGACTGCTAACCTTGTTTTTCCTGATTTGTTTTTGTAGTGCTGGGAATCTGATGTTGGGCAAGAAATGTACAAACTGATGATATTTGATTTTATTGTAATTCTTGCTGTGGCCCTGTTTGTGGACTTCCCCAGAAAGTATGTACCTCTGCTTTTTGAGCATATTTTTACAAATGACATATGAAACACATTTTCTTTTTTCTGCTTTAAATGCCCCATATTGCTAACCAAATGACTCGTTTTAAAATAAAGCATAAACATATTTCTGGTGGCTAGAGCACTTGTCTGCTATTCAGATGGCTGTATAGGTTTTGATATTTGAGAGCATTTTTCTTCACACCTTTTCTGTTATATTGTCTAGTGCTTAAATGCTAAGTTCTGTGTGTTTCAAATGTGTTAGAATGCATCTAAATTCTACAACTTCTGTTTAGGACTAACACTATTCTTTGGTTTCAGGTTGTTAGTTACTCATTGCTCTTGCAAGCTAGTTCAGTGGTTTGGACATAAGGAATTTGAAATTTCTGACAATGTCCTGGAAATCATTTATGGGCAGACTATTTGCTGGATTGGAACCTTCTTTTCACCACTTCTCCCTGCAATAGCAACTATAAAATACTTCATCATCTTCTATGTTAAAAAGGTAATGCAGGCACGTGCTTGATAAAGACCTGAGTACAAATCTGTGTTTTTTGTAATGCAGGCATATAGATATGCAGGTGATCTAAAACCAACATGAAACCCTAAAACCACCTGTGGATGCAGTGGATGGAATGAGCCAATGATATTCCATTTTCAGTAAGGTTTTGTGCTTTTTACAGAAGGTAGAATTTTGCTTTGAAATCAAGCAAAGCCACATTTCAATTACTACTTCTCAAATTATTTGCCTTTTTTTTTTTAAAGAAAAGCTTTTTATGTAACAAAGCTAGTTTATAACACTTTCCTGCAGTAATCTATTTACTAGCAACACAGCTTAGAACTTGGACAAAATTTTGCAAAACTGCTAAAAATGTGGGAGCAAAATGGAAAATCCAAGCTAGGTTGGATGTTTGTGATTTCTGACTATCAAAAGTTTTTCTCAGTGACCACACAGCTCCTTCTGTGCATCCAATTCTTGCTGATAATTTAGGTCTTGCAAGAGGGGATGTATCCAGTGAAGATGTGGCAGAAGAAAGCCAATGGCAGTGCTGTGGATCATACACCAAATGCCTGTGTCAGTTGACTCTGTGCAAGTGTGTGAGGTTCTCCAGATTAAATTCTTACACAAATTAGGAGACATTGACTTATACCAAACTGTGAGGCAATCTTGTCTTAGCCCTTCTCAGCCCACACACCTCAAAGGGGAGGTGGTTGTGTGGTAGCTGGTGGCATGTTTGAGAATGGAAAATTCAGTTGCTGGGGGAAGTATATTTGGGTGTGTATCTATACAGATGTACTGATAGTAGTTTTACTCACCTTCCCTCTTCAGATTGTCTTGATTCACACACGCAAACCTGCATCAAGGCCTATAAGGGCATCAAGGTCCAACTTTTTCTTCCTGGCAGTGCTGTTGATTGGGCTCCTCTTGGCTTTTATCCCTGTGGGAGTCAGCATTGCACGGTAAGTGACAATTTTAAAGTCTGTGAAGTTGACACTCGTTTAATGTTGTCAGTTCTGCAAAAGCAGACACACAACTTTAGAATGATTACTGGAATAAAATATATAGGGTATAACACATAAACTTATAGCTTAGTTCACATAAACAAAAATTACATAGGATGCTTTTACTGCATCACCAAACTGGTGCTGGGTTTGTGCTGGATTATTTTATCTTTACATTTTGGTGTAGCATCTTTCTATTCTGCTTCTTTGACAGTATCCCCTCTTCCAAGGCATGTGGGCCATTCAGGAATTTTAACACTTCGTGGGAAGTTATTCCAGATACAATACTCCAGTTTCCAACAGGTCTGCAGCAGGTCCTTTTTGGCATTGCTTCAGAAGCCTTTGCAGTGCCTTTTTTTGTGATCCTTTGGTGAGTACTGTGGAGACTTGATTCACTTACGCAGTTTCATTTGCTTGCTTACCAAACTCATACCAAGCATCTATTAGACCTGATTTTCTATTTCCAGTCAAAAGCATCAAAACCCATATGAATCCTCAGCCCTTATGTCTTTGCTCATGTGTTCACATTCATCAGCTCTGTTCCATTTCCTCTTGCATGTCCCATATTCTACAGTGTCCTTCTCAAAAATGTTAACTGTGAATCCTCTGTTAATTAGTACTGTAAGCCCTGTGATCACAACTCCTATCCACAAACCCTAGTCTGAAAAAACAAATAAAACTCCTGAAACAGTCATTCTGTAAGATGAAATTCAGTGTAGAATCATAGAATTTTTAAGGTTGGATGTCACCTGTAGAGAGAATCTCACCCAATTCTCCTATTCAAAACAGGGTCAAGTAGAGCAGGAATCATACCCAGTTAGATTTTCAGTATCTCTAAAGATACAGAGACTCCGCAACACTCTGTTCCAGTGTCTGGTCAGTCTTCTGCGTGTTTTTCTTAAGTTTAAAAGGAGTTTTTTGCATTTCAGTTTAACTAAACTGTTTGCAAATTTTGGAGCGTTATTACCTGATGCTTTCTAAAACTTCTAGGCTTAAAAAACCATGTGGCTTATTTAGGACTCCACCCAGCCCTTCCTTTTGTAGCACACGTTTGTGTTCTCCTGAACTGAACTTGTGATTACAGACATAGGAAATCTCAAGTCCTCCCTGTTTGTTTGCTGTTTACAGCATCATTGTGTTCTCTGTTTTTGTTTGTTGTTTACAGCATCATTATGTTCTATGTTATTGCCTTGGCTCGAGCACACAAACGAGTGGTTGAACAGCTGAGAGAACAACTGGTTTTGGTAAGATCTGACCCAACACTTTACTGACACAACAAAGAGAACTTTAGGGGTACAGAAATGAGAGGAATGCAGAGGAATATTGGTTTTCATAGTCTCCTGGATATCTGGTGTTTGCAACAGGCAGTAAAGAATGTTTTACAAATTACCCAGGAAATATAACCAAAGCATTGTGGTATTTCTCAGTGGAGTTGGTTTTCTTGGGTACCAGCTGCAGTTACAACAAGGTCTGGTTATATCAAGCAACACACATGCAAGAGATATATCCCTGAGAAGCGGTGCCCCTGTTTTTCATCTGTTGTCTTGTTTAAATCCACTTACCTGCATGTTTTTTTCTGCCAAAGAACCTGAATCCCGTGTTTCCTGTCCTCTCCACCATCTTGCACAACCTCCACTTGAGTTTCCTTCCCTGCCCTCACAAACAGGCACCCAGCTCCCTACCCTTCCCTCCAGGCCTGTATTTCTACTGCATCTTTTCTGGTCTTGTTTTTGAGTGTAGGCCCAGAAGTGTTTGAGCAGGTACTGAAAGTGGAACAAGTCACCACTAATCAGCCCTTTGGAGAAGGGTGCCAGTGCAGAAATGCTGCTTTTTGGCCATCAAAAGCCACTGCCAGGTTTGGCAGCATTTGTGTGCTGTGATCTGACAAACTGCTGGAGTCAGAACTCAGCCTCAGCAGTGAGACTTTTCACTTTCTTGTGAAATAGCCTATTTCTGGATATGTCCTTCTTTTAGATACAGCATTTAACAACCTGTGTGCAGAAAAACACTACTGGGGGAGATTTTTGAGGAGTGAGGAATTTAGGAACAAAAGCCTTCCTGCTTTTTGAAGGCATCACAAATCAGCTGGGAATTCTGAAAACTCTCCTGTGCTTTTTATCTTTGTTTGCTTGCTCTTGCTTGACTTCCTGGAAGCATGGTTTTAAATTTTGATGTGTGTGAGATGTTTTTATGAGGCTCAATGAAGAACTGTTAATGTGTAACCTGAGGTGAGATAAATGAAGTCAAAGCCATTGTAAACTTGAAATTGTTCAAGCTGTTGAGAGTGTGCTGGGGGAGTACAATGAGGTGAGTTCACCTATTGCTAATGAAGAAATGAGCTGTTGTAGATAATTTGTATTAACACTGTTCATGTGGAGCATGCTTCTTGTTCTGTCTTTGCAGGAGAGTCGTGACAAGATGTTCCTAATCAGAAAGATAGCAGAAGCTCAGAGGTATCCTTGAAAACCACACAAGCCAAAAGAACTTGACTTCCTGAAACCCCCAGAGCAACAAGATAACAGCAGAAGCATTTGCAGCTTCTAAAACCTAAGAAGCTGTCTGGCACCCTAGGACTGTGGTCTGTGTAATGGGTGCTTGTGGTCCGAGTCTTTCTTGATTATTAAGCTAGTGGGGCTTAAGGTTTCCAAAACTTGGAAATTCAGCTGATTTATACTGTGTTAGAGTTGTTCAAAAAAGGATACTTTAACACTCATGCAGCTTCAGGGTTGTTGGGATTTGCTACATCCCTGTTTTTTCAGGGAGTTTGGGTAAAATGTGATCAGAACTGATACCTTCTTGTACTGTTTTTACAAATTATGCTATAAGAATCACCAGAGAGGGAAAAGGTATGGTTTTGTATGTTTTCAATGTCTTTCATTTGGTTTGGTTTTAAAAAAAGTATGATTGGAAGTATTTTGAAATAGTGCATAGGAAAAGAAAGTATGGCATGGGTTTGAAATCAGTTTTCTAATTATTTTTAGAGGTGAGGGTTTGCTATGTATGCTGCTCTGAAGTAGAAAGAGCAGTTGAACACTGGATAAATGGGTTCAGAGAAAACAAACTGATAAAAGCTCTGAATAAACACTCGGGGTAGGAAGAAGCCAGCAGGCATAGCACTGTTGGGGCACCAGCCTTGCTGCTGTGGAGGGGCCTTTTTGTTTTTTGGGGGTTTTTTTTAATGTTTTAAGTCATTATTATTTGTGTTTTATTCTTGTATGAACATCTTGACTACTTGGTCTTGTAACTTGGTCTATGTGTTCTAAAATGTGAATATGTCAGAGTTAAATGTGAATATTTCAGAGTTAAATTATTGGTTGGCAATACTGTGTGTCAGTACCCCTTAATTTCACATTTCCTCTATATTACCTGAACTGCTGGGACCATGTGTCTCAGAAAACCGTGTGTCCCTGTAGGCCACTAACCCAGTCCTTTATTTAAAGATTGTGATTTAAGGATTTCTGGTACAAAACTGCGTTTATTATTTGAAATCTGCATTAGTCTGCTCTTAGCTAATGTGAGACACTATCCTTTTAATATAATGTTTTGGAATGTTTTCTGTCCTCATTTTAAAGAAATGACCATTCAATAAACGATATTTTTTTTACCATACCGCCTGGCGCTGTTGGCTCGCTGTGGCTGTGGGGGCCGGCCTGGGGCGGCTCCCGCCCGCCCTCAGCGCTCCCGCCTCGGTTCCCGCCCTCAGCGCTCCCGCCTCGGTTCCCGCCCTCAGCGCTCCCGCCTCGGTTCCCGCGTCGCCCGCTAGGGGTCGTCCCGCGTTCCCATGGCAACCAGGCCGCAGGCTTTGATTGACAGCTGCGCTGTGCAGTGCGGCGGCGGCGCGGGGCCAATCGGAATGGTGACAGGGCGGGAGGGCGGCGCGCGGCGATGACGTGCCGCTCAGCGCGATGGCGGCGGCCGTGGCCCCGGCTCTGCGGTGCTCGCTGTTGCAGCGCCGGCCCCTCCGCTGCGGGCCGGGTACGGGCTCGGCTCCGCTCCCTGCCCGCCCCTCAGGCCCCCGCGCCGCCGCCCGAGGCCGCCTCAGGCCGTTCGGCTCCGCGGGTGGGAGCGTCCACCCGCCCGTCCCGGACGGGGACCGGGCGGCGGCGGAGCTCGCGTCACCTTTGTCTCTCCGACAGGTCTGCGGCCTGTGCCCGGCGGAGGGGCTGCCCTCAGGCTGAGCAGCACGCGAGGGGCGCAGGAGGGCATCAACAAGCCCGTCATAGACCGCATCATCCGCGTGGACCATGCCGGGGAGTACGGGGCGAACCGCATCTATGCGGGGCAAATGGCCGTGCTGGGCAGGTCGAGCGTGGGACCCGTCATCCAGGTGAGCCATCCCCGTGGGTCTGTTTCGTCTGCCTGTGATTAACAGCGGCCGGGTGGTGGTGATAGATCGTAGTTTTCTTGGCAAGATTATTGTCCAGTTTTTTTCTGAGCACTTCCAGACGTGCGTGTTTATAAAGAGTAGTGGGAGTACTTGGTAAGGGAGTTACCAGTGCTGCAGTTGCTGTAGTGTTGTCCTATTTTGCAGATGTTTTTATGTTACCTTCTTGTGACTGTTCTCTCTGTTCTTTTTATAATGATCTGCACCTGCCTTTCTGCGCCATTTCTTCTCTGTGATATTACACTATTGCCTTAGCTATCACAGCATATGCGGCCTGAGCTGCTTTAATTTTTATTGATTTTATTGGAAATGGTTACCTCTTGTGGTTTTATGCTTCTCTGTGGTCTGGCTCTTTTGCAGCAAATGTGGAATCAAGAAAAAGACCACCTGAAAAAGTTCAATGAGCTCATGGTTGCATATAGAGTTCGACCTACTGTTTTATTGCCTTTCTGGAACGTAGCAGGTTTTGTTTTAGGTGAGTTTGGATAATTGCTATTACTGTTGTTTTTGTGAAGTCATCAGTTGTGTTAAATTATTTGTTTTGCTTAGATGTCATTGTATTCATGTGTCTGGTATCCCAATCCCAGGGGCTGGAAGTGCTTTACTTGGGAAGAAAGGTGCGATGGCTTGCACAGTGGCTGTGGAAGAGAGTATATCAGAGCACTACAACAACCAGATCCGGACTCTCTTAGAAGAGGATCCAGAAAAGTACAAAGAGCTATTGCAGGTATTTAAGCATGATTTAAAATAGTTTAACAAATTGATTGAATTATCCGATGTGATTTAGTCTTTTAAAAATAATATGCTTTTAGAATTTACAGTGCATCTCTTTGTCCTGTCACTTAGAATGCTGAACTCAACAGAAACTATTAAAATAAAAGGATGCTATTTCCTTCAGCAGCACTAAATTGATCAGGCACCAAAATTAAAACATATGTTGGATTATCTTCATTGTGCTTTCAGTAATGCACTGATTCCTTTTCAAGTGGGAGAATTAGGCTTTAAGTTTGATTAATTTTAGTTGAAAGGAAGGGTCTAGAGGGGAAACAAAAAGAGGAAATACTGATTGCACAGTAGCTGTGTTGCCCTCCTCTGAAGGGATTTCAAGTACCTTGACATGCTTCTTAACCTGTAGGGCCCAGAGCTACACAGAGTGCTCAGGGTGAGCTCGAGGTGACCCCCTCTCCAGCCCATGCTGTGTTTGATACACCCCAGGGTGGGGTTTGCCCTCCTGGTACTGCTTCCAGCCAGCACCCTGTTCATGTTCTAGTCCTGGATGCTCCAGAGTGTTTAAGGAGCTGCTGTTTGTTTTGTCAGCATTTTAGGTATCAAATTGGGACATATTCCTGTGAGATGGCTGTGGCAGACTGAGCTGTTTCCACAAGGCAGCATGTGGAACTGGTTCATTTCCAGCCTTGCTGGCTACCAGTGTGTTCAACTGTGCATAGTGTAACATGTAGCAAAATCTGATTATTCCAATGTATCCTGTTGTTACAGAAATTGTCTCTGAAGTAACTGGAGTTGTGCTGGGGTACACCAGGGGAATAGCACCCCTGAAGACAATGATATAAAGAAATAGATAGAGATGGCACAAAATAAAGAGAAAAATCCAGGCAGTGAGTTTATGCACAGTGCCAACATGAGGAGAACTAGGGGGGACATCAAAAGCAATGCAAACCTGTCGGGCAGGGACAGTCCCCGGGTGTCTGTAAATGCTGAGCTCTTCATTAAGCAGTCCTGGGCATCTGCAGGCATCTCAGGAGAAAATCCTCTAAACCTTTTTGTCCCAGCTGAAAAATTAGAAGACAAACAATTGTTCTTTAGAGTATGCTAGAATGGACAAAAAAGCCTGGTTAGCTTACAAGGGAGCACCCTTACTGATTGGCAAGGCAGGGACCTTAATTCCTTTATTCAAATTGTCAGAATAACGTGGGGGTGTGTGTCAATGTTAAAAGTTACTATGACTATAAGTTTTTTTGAAACAGTGAAAAATATAGCAATACATTAATTAAACAGCAGCTTGAACTTAAAGACTTCTTTGGAGACCACTAGAAGAACTTCAGATTAGGGGAATGCTGTAAATAATTCCCTTCTTGCTGAATTGGAGGTTCAGATCTTTGAGAAGTTTTTGAGAGACCCTGGCTTGTCATGGTGCACATAATGGACAGCAGCATCTAGTTTTGTGTACTGATTGTGTATTGATTTCTCTGCAAAGCAAGCTCACTAACTGCTGTTTTTAAAGGTAATAAAGCAATTCCGGGATGATGAGCAGGAGCACCACGACATTGGGCTTGAGCATGATGCAGAAGCTGTGAGTAGAATGTTGACTAATTGATGCTGTCTGAGGATGTAGTTGTGCTGCTCTTACCTTCCTTACTTAGAGGTTGGGATGTGGTTCTTTGAGAAGCAGAAAATAAGGCTCTTGATATTCTTTCCCAAAGATACCTATAATAATGTCCTGCATGTTATGACTTTCATTTTTCTAGAACAAAATTAAATCTGTTGGAATTCATGTCAAGTGTTAAAGTATTTTGATTTTTTTCCTAAGAGGTGTCTCTGCAAATTTTTAGATTTTCTTTTCATTTCAGTTTAAAGTAAATATGTTTGAAGATAAGGCTAAATAAGTGGTATCCATACAGTGCTGGGATCTGGAGGCATCATCTTATTAAGAAGTGTGAAATACTGAGCTAAATTCTGTGCTTCTTTGGATACTGTATGAGGATTATGTGAATTCTCTCCTATTTTTTCTCTTGACTTATATTTGTGGAGAAATGGCAATATTCTGAAAAGTTGATAAATTTTAATTTAGTTTTCTCTAGGATAGTAGATTAGACTGCAAATACAGGTGGGGTTTTCTTGAAGTGTGTGTGGTTTTACTTGGATTTTTTTAAATAGTGCTTACTATTCATTATCACAATCTGGTTCAAGCAAAACACTTCAGTAGATGCATTTAATCTTTTATTCTTCTTACAGACACCAGCTTATTCTGTTTTGAAGACAGCCATACAACTTGGATGCAAAGCTGCAATATTTTTATCAGAAAGAATTTAGTTATATTTTCCATAATAGTTGTGGCAATAAACTGTGACACAAAAACACATGGAAATTGTGGAAAACTCAGCTAATTTGTTCAGCATTTTAAATTTTTCTGCATTAAGTACTTGATTCAGCCATCCTTTGTCACATTGAGTCCCCATTTAAAAAGTATCTGTATAGTCAGTGGAGCTGAATGTGAATAAAGGTGGCAGAATTGAGTCTGTGTGAACTAAACCTCCCTATTCAGAGACTGTTCACAAGGTGGCAGCACAATGTTTATAACATGGTTTATATATACAATGTTTGTGTATGGATGTACACACATAAAAATGATAAATACATTCTCTGTTGCCTTCAAATTTATGTGTACTTGAAATAAGCTTGAGCAGCTCATTTTAAAATACTTAATACTGACAAAGAAGAATATTGTTTCTCTTTCCAGGGTGAGTGAAATAATGATAAGTATTTATTTTCAGTCTGTCTTGAATAAAAATTGGTATTAAAAGACCAGTTTTGCTTAAAGACTTCTTTGTGTTTTGGGGTGGGCTTTTTTCAGGCACAGTTCCGAATTCTTTAAGAATTTTAGAATTTAGAATTTTACTTACTATGGGTTTTTTGTTGTTGGGGTAGTGGGGATTTTTTTGGTGTTGTTTGGTATTTTCTTGGGTTCATCTGGTTTGCAGTTTTTTTTTTTTTTACCTGAGCGTGTAAGGAATTGATTCCTGCCATAAAGCAGGTGGAGAGAGCAACTTGGAGCACTGTGGAATTGCATTCAATATTCTGTTAGAGCTTTCAGGCTTATCTTACTTTGCTCTAGACAGCATTTAATCCAGATACATCTCAGCTTGCCTTTTTTAGTAGCTCTGTTAGTGTTTGTAGGTACTGATTGGTGTGTAATTTGACATTAAAATGATTGTTTCTTAAAGAGGATTATTTATCCTTTTTTTGGTGAAGGAGCTTAGGCAGAAGGTTAAATCTTAATATAGAGAAATTCCTATTCTGTGTGATTCTGTTATGACTGTCACTTTGTATGTTCTTTAAAATTAATATCTCTCAACTGTTGTGTCACCTTGTTAGACTCAAACTACTGATGTTATTTACTTTTTTCAGTCAAAGTAGCATTTGGTTCTCTGTGACTGCTTTGCACACCTACTGGAATGACTTGACTTGAGGAACTCAAAGCTAAATCACAGATTCTCAGGAACTGCATAATCAGGAGATAACTCTAAGGGAGTCTCATTTTCCTGCCTCAGCCCCAGACAGTTGTGAGCAGTGTGCATGAAAACTCAAGTTTAGTAAAGGTCCATCCTATTGCACTAATGCAATATCTTCCCTAATTTGACCATTTCTCTAAACAAAACTTACATCTAGCAGATTTCTTGCCTTAATTTCTCTAAAGTATTCAATACGCATATGGAAAAGTCCCAGTTAATTTGTAGAAGAGAGGAATCAGCACAAAAGAATGATCAGCTGAAGTGGTTAGAGGGGTAACAAGTGGTGCTGGAAGCTTGTGCAGTGCAGTTGTGTAAGTCACAGGCTTTAATAATTGAGTAAAAGAAGGAAAAAAGATTGCTTGATGAATAGTCCATTGTAAAGCCTTTCATACTAGGGGCAGCATGGGATGGCATCTTTTATAAGTCCATGATTGCAGGGGAGAGAGGGCAGGGCATGGTGTATTTTGACTCAAAGCTGCACACTGCACGCCCATACATAAAATGATCTCGTGACATAAACTGGAAACTGAGCCAGACAGTTGCTGGTGTCTAAGCCATTACATCAGGGTTGAAAGCTGGACAAGGCATCTGTGAGGGTTTCCAAGAGAGCTGGTACTCAGCTGAAGCCTTGTGTTCTCCAAGGCTGTGGTTGCAGAGATTCTCTGTGGTGCTGTTCAGCAGTGGTGGGAGTGGCTCATGACAGACATGCTCATGTGATTGTCCAAGATTTGGGTGACCCCCGAGACCATCACACACTGCTCACTTGGGGCAACAGCTTTCAAGAGACAGATCTCATGTTAAATGTATTTCATTTGGCCAAGGGCTGGGAACATCAAATACCAAGAAATTGCCATGTGAGGCCTGTGTTTGGTCATATCTGCTGTAATTGAAAGTGCCCATAGAGAGTTCTTTGTCCTCAGCAGCTGAACACATCCTGCACATTTGAGAAGGGTGTCAGACAGTAATACTGTCTCCAGCTGCAAGCATGAAATGTGAACTGAGAGATCAAATCTGCTTTATGCTCCTGAGCAGGATTTGTTCATTCTTTAATGGAGCAGCAGATTTCTACCCATCCATTAAAGTGTGGGTGGGCTATTCTGCCACTTCTAAAGCTTGTGCATTTTCCTGCTCACTGGCAGTTTACTCTTTTTTTTGTTGTTGTTCTTTTACATAGAAATGGGGTTGCTTTTCATTTTTCTCATGGAAAAGGGACTTTTTTGTTGTTTAAAAACCTGTTTCAGATTTTGAGAGACTAAAAAAAGTGGTAAAAGGTTACAAAAGAACAAGAGGTGCTTAGTGCTGTACAATTCTATTGTACAGCTGCTGCAAGGCTGTAGTTACTTTTTTATGTTGAGGCAGAACTAAGCTGAGTAATACCAGCCATCCCAGCAGGGGTTAATGGCAGGCAGAGGCCAAAGTATATAGCTTATACAAGTCTGTTATCATAGTAATCCTCAATGAACTCTGGTCGTGTTGACAGAGGAAGGGGAGCTTGGATCAGAGAAAGGCTGTGAACTGCTGCATTTTCAGAACAGGGAGTGGGGAAGATGACTGGATCTTCACTGTGCCTTTGAGTTCTGTGGCTTCCTTGTAAATGATAAAATACACACATAATTTGGGTCTTATAATATGCAGTTGGATGAAATCCTTCCCCTTATAGTATTGAGGTCTTTTGTAGCTCTTGTGATAAGCCAGGGCTTGATCCCAATTTGCTCCTGCAGAAGCAGTTGTATTTGTCAGTGAGGAGGAGCAGCAGGTACCCATCCGTGTGTGTGCAGGGCTCTAGGGCTGTTAGCTGCTCTTTGAACAGCTTCTCACCTCTTGCTGGCTTCTTCTGCAGGCAGTGCTGGGGACAGCCTGGCCCCTATTCTCCAAAGCTGCTCTGAGTCAGAGATCAAGGTAACGATGGTTCTGGGAGGGGAGTGACACATAGTGCAGTCCCTGTGCTGAGCACTGGGGCTGTTTCTGGAGCAGGATCTCTGTGCTGTCTGTTGGCACTGCAAAAGGCACGTGTGATGCCTTAGACGTGCAGCTCTGGCTGTGCCAGGACACGTTTCAGCAGCAGCCAGGCAGAAATCACATCCCTGTGGCTGGGATTAACGAGGTGATGGCTGACTCAAGCTGAACAGACTTTTGTCAAGGGCATGGAGTGACAGGACAAGGGTTTATGGCTTTATGTTGATAGAGGGTAGGTTTAGACTAGATAGAAGAAAGATATTCTTCACTGTGAGGGTGGTGAGGCCCTGGCACAGGTTTCCACAGAAGCTGTGGCTGCCCCATCCCTGGGAGTGTCCAAGGCCAGGTTGAATGAGGCTAGTGGAAGGTGTCCCTTCCCACAGCAGAGGGCTGTGGAATGAGGTGAGCTTTAAGGTCCCACCCAACCCACTCTATGACTCTTTGGTTTATGATGCAAACTATATAAAACGAGACTCAGAAGATTGTTTGGCAGACAGCTAAATCGTTGTCTGGGTAGGGCTTCATTTTTGTCTGGAGTAAATCTGTATGGCTCTCTTGAGCAGACAGAGCAAGTCTTATGATCATCTGAGGATGTGCCATACAGTCCCTGTTCTAGGGATGACATGGTCTGTACATCTCTATTTGTTCTTAGTATTACAGGAATTATTTAATCTATATGCATCTGCCTTGTAACTTGACTTCAGGGAAGACATAATTTCAAATGGCAGTCATTTTTTGTCACTAGCTTTGAAGTTGTGGCATGTCACTTGCATTGAATTCTGCACATATTTTTTAGCTTGGGAGGCTCAAAGGGCTGAGGCAAAAACATTGGCCAATTTAAAGGAGGAATGTGTCTTATGAGGGAGGAGATTGTTTAAAGGTACTGCCATTTTTCTATTTGTTACTTCAGTTTTCATTGTGTCTGAGATGAAAAATCTGAATGGATTTAGGAGAATGACAGCAGCTTTGCAGTTTTACTTCCAGAGTGGCAGAACTTAGCTTGTGTTGGAGAACACTTGCTGATTCTTTTTTTTTAGGGTTGTGGGGCTGATCTAGCGTTGAGTAAATGAATTAACAGTTCAGGTTCAGTGGATAATGTAGTTCTGAAAGTTTGACTGTGTTAGAATGAAAATTCTAGTTGTTGTTGTTAGGTGCTTTCAATAAATGCAGCCTCCTGCTCACTTCAGTCATTTTTGAGAAGTACCACCTTATGCTAGAGTTTTGCAGAGCAGGGGATTGGTACCTCTGTGTCCAGAAATGCAGCTTATGGCAGCAGCAGTGTTTTGTTGTGTTAGCATGCACATTAATACACCTATGCTGATATTTTAAAAACTGGGGAGTTTTTGGTTCTGAAAGTCTTTGTCTCACAAACTCTGGCCATGGGACTGCCTTTACTTGTGCTTGTTCTTGGCTGGAAGTAAATGATGTTCTGATGGAAGCCCAGGAGTCATGCAGTGCTACTTGGAAAGGAGCTCTGGAGGTCATCTTGTCCAGCCTCCTGCTGGACGCAGGACTGTGGCCAGCACTAAAGCAGGTCAGCTGTGATTTTTTCCAGACAGGTGGTGAAAACCTCCAAAGACAGAAATTTCACAGCCTCTATGGGCAGCCTGGTCTGGTCCTGCATTACCCTACCAGTGGCACTTTTTTTTCTGATATCTTTCCTGAACCTTCCAACGCTGTCACTGCTGCTGCTTCTTACGTCATGTAGCATCACGGAGAAGAGCTTGCCTCCACTATCTTGGTAAATACCCTTTGAGTTGTTTTAGGCAGCTATGAGACCATTCAGATTAGCTGTCCTTTCAATGCCTGGTTCCTGAATGGCACAGAGGAAAGGAAGAGATCCATCTAATGACCACCTTGACAGTCTCATTGTCTACTTAAGACTTCAGGATTCATATGTCTTCTTTCCTTGCAAGTATTTTCCACCCAACTGTTTGAATGTTGGTGATTTGTTTTTCAGTGTTACTTGTGCCTGAGACAGATGGATTTATTGATTTTATGGTACAGGTGGACATGTGTAGTCCAAGATATTAATGAAAGCAAGTCATGCATACAGTGGGTGGTTTTCTTATTTAAAATACCTTTTCTGGACTGTAATAAAAAGATTATTTCTGGCACTAAAAGTGCTTTTTTGTCTTCTCTGTGGCTACTGGCCCAGCCACCTGCCTCGGCTGTCCAGGGCAGAGCAGAAGCAGTAGTAGGTGAGGGGGATTTGAATTTTCTTGCAGTTCATTTTGAAGACAAGCTCTGCCAGCAGTATTTTAGCAAGCTGTCAAGAATTTGTCCCAAGCATGTGGCTTGAGGGTGGCTGTATAGTCAGAGGCTGCTAACTGTATGCAAATGGATAAAATGTTTAGTGGAGTGAAAAGCGTTTGCTTATAGGTGCAGACAGATGTGCAGTGTCAAGGCAGATGAGTCAGTGCTGTTGATCTTTGTTGCTATCTCTGCATTAAAGTGAGCTTCCTTTTTAAGCAGTAGCCTATGTCTAATTTAGGTCTGTGTCTTATCTGGCTGATGATAATTGTTTCCTCCCTCCTGTGGGTGGGGCACAGCCATGCTCCTACCTGGTCTGTGGCAGAAATACACTGGAAATACAGTTTGAGAGGAGCTAAATCTCCCTTGTGGCTGTATTATTGTCCTAACCATAGAGCACTCCTGGTACGTGAAAAAGTGCTGACCTTGCTTCTCCTAAGTTGGGTTTTATCCAGCAAAAGAACAGCAGCAGGATTTAAAATCACTGCTGAGATTATTCTGCAAGTGTAGCTTAATGGCTTGATTCCAGCCTTGACCTGGAAAGGTAACTGCTAGTGACAGATGAGGAGCTGTCTTCCACATCTCATCTTGTCAGCTCTCATTCTTCTGACTTTGGCAGGAAAAATGCTGTTTAGTTGATTACTTCGAAGGTGGTTGAAAGAAGACTTTAGACATGGTTGAAATGTGATTTTTTAATTAATAACTGTCCGCTTTTCAATTCCTCCCACCCAAATATCTCAGCAGTACTTGCTAATGAGAAATAATTATGTCTCAATTTTAAGTGACACAAGTGCTATTGTTTACACAAAATGTGAGAATCTTGTAAGACACAGGGCATATGCTTGGAGGGATAATGCATGAGAATCAGTTCTGCTTCTCAGGGAGCCAAGCCTTGCAGAGAAAGATGACAGATACATGTGTTTATATACAAACTCTAGAGCTGGCTGTGTTTGCTTATCATTTGTCATAAATGCAGAGACTCACAGCTCAGAGCACTAGTTCAGCATAAGCTGGAACATATGGTCCTCTCCAGCAGATGTGACGTGAATTCCAGCACTCACTGGATGTTTCAGGCTGATGACCAGCAAGAGAATTTATCTTGGTAAGCTGGAATATTCTTGAAGGTTTCCTGTGGATTGCTGCTCCGTTTGGGATTTTTCCATGGATAGGGCAGAAAAAGTATGGCCTGATTTCCAGCTTGTATTGCTGGCAGTTCACAGCTGCTTAAGCAGCTACCTGGACTCATCTGATACATTGCTTGGATATGATGTTGCAGACTCCTGGGATAAAAATACTTACATGAAGCTCCTGCTTTGGGGTGACCTGATAGTTCATTCTTTCTTTCCAACTGATGCATCATTCTCCACAGACTTGGTTTCAAACAAAAATAACTCACCAGACCCCGTGGTGAAGCCCTGTGTGTTGTTTTCCTTGACTTGCCAACTAACAAGAAAATTCATGGTTATATTCTTCCCTCTCTTTATCTCCCTGCACTTAGCAAAATACATGTGATATTGCTGCAGCCTTTGCTCTTAGATGATGTGTGTGCGACACACCCTCCATGTGTCACCTCATACTGACCTGTACTGAGTTAGGAATAATCAGCAGAACTCATAACACATTTGTCTTTCTAATTTACTAAAAAACCTCAAAAAACCTAACCCAAACAGTCTAATTATCACAGCCAAGAGAAACTAATAGAACAAATTATACACATGACCTGCATGTGTTATGAAAACTGCATAAAACCAAGAGAAGAAGTTTGCAGAGATTTCCTAGAGAATATTCATCCACGTTGTAAAACCAATGATAAATTTTCCTGCATCTGGCAATTATTATGCCATACTCTGCTCTTACTCCATATTCATCCTGTTCATCTCAGGCAACACTTACTCATTCCTGAGTTCTCTCACATATCAAGATATTAATCTGCTTCTCATACAAACAGTCAATGTTCTGAAATTGCTGCAGCACACCAGCATGGACTTGCTTTCTTTTGTTTGTTGTTAGGGAGAAAGAATGCAAAGTGCATCCAAGTCCATTTGGTCTCTGGAGCTGCACCCATGCCCCTACTTAGCACCTCTGTGTTTAGACTTGCATGCTCTGAGGTTTTAGAAGTCACAGCCACCACCCATCTGTATTTGCCTTAAACAACTTCTTAAATGAATTTTAGGTGTTTCATTTTTCTTTGCATTCTTGGACATAACTTGGGTCTGATTTTTCTGTGGGCTTTGCTTTCCTTGGCTTATAAAATAATTTTATAAGGTGTTGCTTACTTGAATCACGTGGCCATTGGCAAATCCAGCTGTGCCCCTTGCCCAGCAGTGCCTTGCTTCAGGGAGCTACACACACAATCAAGGTCTGCTCCAAAGGTAACAAATTGCAAGTGGAAGCATTATCATGACAATTGGCTGTCATTATTGATGGGTTGGTGGAAGGATCTGTGCAAATACATATCAGTGTGTGCTCCTTTATCATACAGCTCTGCTGACTCAAGGAGTGGGTGATGTGCCTTTCACTCAGAGCCTGCTCACAGAGGTAAGTGCTGCTATGTCCTGAGCCACTTTTGGGGTGGACTCAGCTGCACCTGGAGAGCTGACAAGGGGACAGGTAGTGGCTGGAACACACTGTAGTTGGAGCCATTTACTTTTAGGAGGGCTGGCAGGAGCCTTTTACTGGCTCCATCATCAGGTCTGCTGGGTGCTCTCCACTGGCTCTTGTAGCCTGCAGAGAGCACGCTGTGTCTTTATGTCTGTCCTGGACTCAAAGCCTTCCAGCCCTTCTTGGTGAGCTGGTGACAAAGGGTGAGCTTGCACTGCTGGGCAGGAGCTGGGTTTCCCTGGAGCAGAGGAGAGGTGGTTTCATGCTGTCCCAATGACCTGCAAGCATGGCTAGAGGTCAGGAGGGTACAACATGTCTGCCACTGGGCTTCCACATAGTGAGCCACTGTATGTTCAGTTATGTTTTGAGCTGGATGCCTTGCCTTTTGCTGATGGATGAGGATGGGCACTAAAACTAAATTATGCAGTTTCTACTCCCTATTTTTGATCAGTGGAGAGGTTGTAAATGGACTTGTTGCCTGACTGTTTTGGGACATACCTATTTTTTGTAATATTCATCTACTTGAGGAGCTAAATCAAGGGAAATAAATTCAATGAAGCACTCAATCATCATGAATAATTCATTGTTCTCTAGTATATTTAGGAGTGATATTTAAAATATATTTATTTGGCTTATAATTCATAAACCTGTCAAAAATTGATCTAGAAAGAGGGTTTATTATTTATTCCAGAGCCAAAGGCTAAAGTGCTGAAATTGTGTGAACTGAAATAATTTAGCAAGTTCAGATGCAACCCTTAGTATTTCATACTTCTTAAATGACTAAAAATCTTCCCACAGAGATGAGCTGTTGAAGCTGTGTTCCCCACAGAGCACAACCCAGAAAAGCTGTAACCACAGCAGAGCACAAGGTATGGACATTTGAAGTGTGTAACTTCCAATATCAAAGTGCTCTCAGAGAGAGCTTGAAATTCGTGCAGCCTGAGGCAGCTCTCCCCAAGCGTCTGTCATCTGTCATGCTGCGGCAGCAGGCAGAGCAGAGAGATGGAGGGAAAAGCACATTAATATGAGGACAGTGTTGTGTCATTTAAAGAGATGCAATCTGAGCAGAAGCTTGGTTTTGGGTAGGTGCAGTTCTTAGTTTTCCAGTCCACGCTCTTCATTCTTTGCCCACCACGGATATCCCTTTTCTGTGCTACCCTGGGGATCAGAAAATTATTGCAGAGGTGGCTGGCACATCTGTGCTCTGCAGCACCACATCCACAGTCCCTAAAGAGGGATGCTGCAATGGGCTCAAATCTTTTACTGCTCCACGCTTTCTTTAACGTTTCTGTCCTCCTTCAGTTGTAAGGATATTCTTTTCCATTCAGCTATAAAGATCCCATGGGCACTGGTGACCTTCTGGCTAGAAAGGGGCTGGTTCTGGGCACTGCCACATGAACCCAATGCTGGTGAGATGCTTGTAAAGCCCCCAGTGAGGGATCCACTCCCTTGCACAGGTAGGACTTCAGCCAGGCCATGGATCTGTCTGTTCACACAAACGCTGAGATGGGGAAAGTAAACCTTTTGCACTCACCATTCTCCTCCCCTGTTTGCAGGTACCACTTTAGGGATAGCAAAGGGAACAGAAGACAGAATGTGTTCTGGAAGTAAAGGAATAACATTCAAACATGAACCAGCTTGTTGTAAGGACAGTTTGTTCTTGACATCAGTCTCCCTTACAAGAGCCTGGGCCATTCCTGTTGTTCCAGTGGGTTTGCTTTGCATTTGTATCTATGTGAGAAACTTGTATTTTACAGTTTCAGGGAGTAAATATAATGCCTTCTGTATCATAAATTTTAAAATATATTTAAATTGAATTAGGTAGAAGATGAAAGATGGTCCCACCTCTGTTCAAGTGGTTGACACTGTAATAATGAAACCTATGACACCAGATGTAAAAAATAGCTGTCATTAAATGAGCTCATCTGAATGGCCTTAAAGATAGGAATATGCTGCCCTTGCTGCCTTGCAAATGAAGTAATTGTGTTGCTTTGCATCGATCTGTGCAAAGTTTAATCTTAGTTAAAGAGATGCAGCCTGAGAAACCACTGTGGAGAGATGGTGGGAGGAGATCAAATTTAACCCCTCCTGGTGAGATTTCAGGTTCCATCACTGTAATGCTTATCACCTCACAGGTCAGCCAAGCGGGTAAAGAATTTACTTTGAACCAGGAAGATTACATGACTGAGGTTGATTTTTAGCCATGATTTCAACAACTCCGTGTGCAGACATCTCCTAGACCAGGCACTGTGCTGCAAGGTTTTCATTTCAACTGATGCTGAGCAGTGCTTGCAGCATCCCCCCAGCATCTTTCCACCCGCATTGGGTGGGCTAGAGCAGTGCACAGGACACTGCCCTCTGTGGGCTGGTGTCACTGGGGTGGTGTTTCCTGAGAGATAATCCAGCTGGGGATTGCTGCCAGGCTCCCTGTGAGTTTGGGTGTGGTGTGAAACCTCCCTGAGCCCAAGGACCTCTGCTCCTATCCCTCTGGGAATGCAGTGAGAAACAGTGCCAGCTTGGGTCCTTTGATAGTTTGTGCTTGCTTTGTTTTCTCTGCAGGTCACTTTCCTTTTAAGCCATTAGCTTTCCCCCTCTCTGTCCTTGGCAGGATGAGGTGAGGGTCTAGGACAGGGCTTCCTAGAGCTGCCACTGCCCTCCAGCCCTGTGAGCCAGAGCATCAGCTTTTCCCACCCTAATTGCTGAGTGCTGATAAGCCAGTTTCCACAGACAGATCCTCCCTCACTCAGGTTTCCTCCCACGCTGTATTTTCCCTCCTTTTCCCTGGGTGGGTGATCCAGCTCAGGCTCATCAGGAGTGTCAGCTGAGCCAGGATCATCTCATTATTTGGGGCTGTAAGCCGATAACAGAGCTTGTTCCCTGTTGTGTGCTTTGCTTTGATTCTGTGAGCTGTATCTCATCACTTTGTGCCTAAACTTCATCTTTGTAGCTCACTGCTGCAGGGTATTTGTCAAGCACAGAACCCCTTTCTAATTTCATGGCAAGCTTTGGGCTGCATAAACCCAAAGCAGAAAGACCCAGTAATGACAGTCACTGGAGGGGACAGGGGCAGCTGCTGCTGCTTTGCTGCTCTTTGAAAGCCACCAGTGACACTGACACAGCCCTGCTGAAACCAGCACAGAGCTGTGGGACAAGCCTGGTGTCTCTTCTTTAGCTGCCTTGCCCTGATTGTGAAAAACAGAAATGGCACAACCCCAAACTGATATAATGAAACTGCTACAAACCTAATTTAAAATACTCTGCTTTAATCAGTAAATTAGGGCTCGGCTATGCGATCACTTTTTATTAGTTAAGCAAGTTATGGTGCAAATACACATTTCACGTTCCGTTAATTAAGCTAAACTGTTTCAGTCAGTGATTAAATTCACATTTGAACACACACAAATGTGTCCAAGTTTGATTAGATTGGTATTAAACTGTTTTTTGTTGAACTATTTTAACACAAGCACATGCAAGGTTTGGCTCTATCTGATGCTTTTTAAACCTCGGGATTCCATAGTGGGGATCCTCAGACCCACAACATCTGCTGAGCCCTGGGGGTGGCAGGGAAAGGGAAGGGCTGAGGAGGCTCCTGCATGGAAGGTGACACACTGGGGTCTTGTCACTGGCACAGCATGATCACCTCCTCTGCTGCCCTGGGAGAGTTAGCAGGGCTTGTTGGCTGGAGTGTTTAGATACAGCACTGGAATCTGTGACTGTTGTCATTTAAATGTGGATTACATCAAAAACTGAACTTAAAGAGCAATTGCAAGACTTACAATCTTGACCTAGAGGGTTTTCATGTTTCCATTTTCAATGTAAGAAACATTCCCCATCACTGCTGATAACCCTTCTGTATGATGGTTGTGTACTTGCACTCTCCTTGCTGAAGATGTTTCCTTTTCATGATGCTGTAGTTGGAATTCTTCACAACACAAGCCACTTCAGCTTCATGGAGACCACGGGGCAGCAGAGTCCCAGACTCACAGCTCATCAGACAGAACTCAATGTGCCAATGACACTGATGCAGATGGGCTGGGGCTTTCATTCCTGGTTCATTGCTTTGCTGGAAACACATAGGCATGTCTTCCTGAATGCCATGTAATGGGTAAGTATAAATGCCCTGCTCAAACAAGTTTCTATGCAAAGAAGTAATCCTTAAGGGTTTTCAAATGATATGGGATAAGCTGGAAATGAACCAGCTGATGCTGGTACTGATCACCAGCACAGAGCCAGGGTATTTCTGTTTGTGATAAGGACAGGCTTGGACAAGAGACTGTTGTATGAATTACTCAGGAAGCCATCCTTCTACAGAAAGGAAATCCTGTATTGGGCTGTGTGTGGTTTACAGCAACCCAGTCTGCTTGCAGGCTCTCAGATTAAGGAGTGCTACTCCCTGCTGATAGTTAGTGAGCAAACAGACTGGCAGAGGTGGCAAGCACATCCGACTTAGTAAACAAAATATTTTAAGAGAGAATGTGCAGTAACACCCCTACAACCCAAACTCCTTCATGTCCATATACTGCTCTGGAAGTTTGGCTCCCTCAGCTGTTTGTGGTAGTGAGACACCCTCTCCTGTTTTCCCAACCCCTGCTGCTGTGACTGGCAGAGATTCATTAGTCCACAATAAAAATGGATTTATGTCTGTCTGATGCTGTTGGTTTTTATTGTAGTTAATAGTATCCCATAAAATCTGGGAGTCAGAGGAATGGCAGGCAAAGGATATTCATTTTGATCATGGCATCTCCTTGGCTGGATCATCCAGTGGGCTGTGGGAGAGATGTGCTGGTAGCTTTGCTTTCAGAGGAAATAATTAGAAGAGTAATTGCTGAGACATGAAGCCAAGGGACCAACCATTCAGACTTGTATTTTTTTGCAATCAATCATTGTACTTTTCTGCTATAGACTGTTTAATAGTGTGTTATGAGAAGATGGAGGTATAACCCACTTGCTGTAGAAAAGCAGCTGTACAGTCCTGGTGCAGGAAGGGATCCCCAGAGACTTCCTCCTGCACCTGCAGTAGACTGTGCTCTCTGGTTCAGCAGGGCAGAGGCCAGCCTGGGATAGCTGGGAGGAAATCTCAGGCTTGTGTCTCAAGTAGATCATAAAAGCATCAGACAAATGTCATCACCTGTTCGTGCCTTCTGTCTTTCTACCACTTCCTTCTACCTCCTCAGGTGTTGTGCTCTGCCTAGGTCTCTGACAGTGGCTGGTGTACTGTAGCATGAACAGATCAGTCACACAGATCAGATGTATGAAATACTGCCAGCTGTGAAGAAACTTTAATGGATGCCCTGACCCACTGCTTTCTTTTGCCTCTGCAAATCTCTCCCAGAGTTATCATGAGCTATTTTTAGCTCAACTTGTTTAAGAATAACATTATTCCTTATTTAGTGATCAGGATATCCTGTATATGGGACATTCTAGAGTGAGTGTTTGGATAACATTGATTTAAACAATGGGTGATTTAAACAATGGTAGTAAAAATTGATGTTATGAATTCTCTCTGGTCACAATTTTGAGGTCAAGTTTATTAGTGTACAACCTATTATTTTTCTTGAGTATGCAATTGCTATTAAAATCTTCATAAAGCTGAGCACCGCTGGGAAGTCTCCCACCTCTGACGTACTCAGCATTTTTCCCAGAGACTCACTTGCCCTGTGCTAAGGGAGTCATAAAGCAGCCAAGGTCCCAGAAAACAGGCCACTGGCTATCTTTCATCAGCCCAAGGCTCTACAGATTTCATCTTGCCTCTGGCTGAGGAGGAGACAAAGGACTAGCTAGTAATTTAAACAGCGATGGTAAAAATCAGTGCTGTGGATTCATTCCGGCTCTGATGTTAAGGTCACATAATCAGCATTCAACCAGTTACTCTGCAGCCTGAGAGAGTCTGCCCCAGCACCACCTGGGCGTGTAGAAGCACGTGCTGAGCCTGTGTTTGCACTGCCAGCCCTGGTGTGGCTGGTCACAGCTCAGCTCTGGCCAGCTGGCCCCTGGGGCTGTGCCACTGGGGCTGTGCCACTGGCTGGGGTGACATCTGCATTTCCCCAGCCCACGGCTGGCTGGGAAGCTGCAGCACTGCCCTGTGCAGAAGTCCCACAGGGATAACTGCTGTGCTGGTGAGCTCTAGGTCCCCCTGTGGGCAGCAGGCACGGAGGGCTGTGCCAGCTCCTGCAGATGTAGCTGTCTGTCTCCTGAGCGTGGCTGTGCAGCTAATCAAATCAACCCTGCATGAAAAGAGAGTGCAGCCTGTCTTAAAAAATCAGTGTGCCTGGAGCAAGGCCCAAAGGCATGTGAAACATGCTGGGCTTGAGGGTGAAAAAAAACACAGGCTAGTAAAAATTGAATGTATGAGCCAAGGGTTCACAGAGTTCAGCAATATTTTCCAATAAAACATCTTGAAGGATCGGTTTAATACCAGGACAGCTGTGTTATTTAAACAGTTTGGAGTTTTGGGGCTGCAGGACAAAGTGAAGTGATGGGTCACAGGCAATAAGCAGAACAATGAATGGTTTTGTCTCCTCATTCAGCCTTGTGAAGAAATATAGGAAAACATGAAAGAAGGAGTGGGAAAGAAAGATGCTTTTCATTTCCTGGGTTTTCTTTGCAAGATATGGCTGTTATGTGATGATATTTCTGAGTAGCAAGGCTGTAGACTTAGCTGGCTGGAGCTGTCAGAAAACATGCTTTTGGTTGTAGGACATGGAATATTTTGCTGTCTGAGATGTTATAAAATTGCCTGTGGTTTCTTGCCTTTACATCTGCTTTATTTTTAATTTTAAAAATCCCTAATCTCCTGATTGTAACTCCAAGAGTCAGAGTTGGAGTGATTAGGACTTCTCTTTGTATCTCTCAAGTGTACTCTTGACTCTCACCCTAGTTTTCTTGCCCGTGAATTAATTCAGGCTGCCTGACCTTGGTTACCTAGTTTGCCTTTGTGTGCAGCATCTTGGCTATGCAACATATGCTACTTCCTGTCAGGAATGATTTTTATGTACCTAAAGTCATATTTTGTTTCATATAAACACAAATTACATAACCAAACATTTGTATGGCGTATCTCTTGTTTCTCTGACCCATTCCTTGTTACAGCATCTGCAGCTTGCTGGGTTCAGTCTCTTGTGTTCAAGCACTGCTTTTCACCTTCGTCGAGCCACCTCTGCCACCGTGCAGATGCAGCAGCAGGAACTTTATCACCCGAAATTCAACGGAGCAGAATGCTTACATAGATGGTCCTTAAACTTCAGCAAACAGCTTCAAAACTCTGTAAATATTTATTAAGCAAACAGAAGTTGAGGATGATGATCCTGTCCCCATCAATATTTGAGACAGTTTAACATACTCTCAGCAAACTATGCGTTTAAAAATTATCTCAAGTGTAGATTTAACCCCCGGGGTTATTTTTTCTCTCTTAATTTGTTAATAATTTGGGCACAAGGTAAAAATCCCAATGCTTTTGAATGATTCCATGAGTGCAGGCAGCTGTTAGTACGGCAGCAGCCCGTACACACCCTTGTGCACTGGCACTGATGGTTTTGCTGCTCCTTTGGCACCGAGACCCTCAGGCAGAGCTGGGAACGGGATGGACTCGCCTGCAGTGGGACAGGCCTGTAACACTTATTTGAGGAAAAACGTGCAACGTGGAGCTTGTGACGCGACACCGCCGTCCCCTCCTGTGAGGTTACAGAAACTCGCAGTTTCACACCAAAACACGCTGCAGGACCCTGTTGCAGTGAGGGGCGCACAGAACCCCACTCTCGCTCTTTTCGGGGCCGGCACGGGCAGGGCTGCGGGGGGCTCTGCCCGGACTCGGGGAACCGTGGCTCTGCCTCCCTGGGCGGGAAGGCGGGAAAGCGGGAAAGCGGCAGACAGGGAAAGCGGGAGACCACGAAATCGGGAAACCGCGACCTCGCGGGCGGCGCCGCTCCCCGCCCCGGGCCGGCCCCCGTCGGACAACGCCCCCGGCCCTCGGGCCGCCGC